>JBBBDQ010000756.1:1420000-1515000 GCA_037127315.1 Ascarosepion bandense
GCATGTTGGGATTTCTGAGTGCTTGTAGTCACTGCCTCACTTTAGAACTCAGTTGCATAAAAAATATTTATATAAAAAATTGTTGTTTAAAAATTGTTAAGAAATTCCATTCAAAAAATCTATTTTCTTTTGTTTTGCATAAATGTGAGTTGATGTTTTGTGTGACATTGTAAACAACATTGTGTTTGTTTTTGTTTCAAAATTATGGGGGAAAATATTTGCATTTCATGTTGACTAAATGAATTTCAGAAATTTTTGAAAAATATTTAAAAATGTAGACATTTAAATTTAGAGGAAAAAGTTATATTAATGCCACATATAGCACCTTTCTCATGTTGATTTCCTACTGTTGAAATTTAACTGACAGTTTTACATTTGTTTGCATAAGAGAAAAACAAAGAGTAATTCATAATAATGATAAAGAATTAATAATTATGATAAAAGCTATTTGACTTTTGCTTTGATGCTTAACTGTCTTGATGAAAACAGGGTTTGACTTCTTGTAATAGATGAGAGATGAGATGTGTTCATTCAACATCCATTATATGATAAATCTGGAAGCCTGGATTAAGAAATTTTGGGAACACAGGAAATAGTTAGGGACTTAGTTCACCTTTGTAACATATTAGCATGGTATTTTAGTAATAGTGCCATTATAAATACTAAAAGCATATACAGAAATACATTGCAAATTAATTTTATGTAGAAAACAACTGTAAATTATCTTAATGCTCAATATTTAAGTAACATGATATCAAATACTGAATATTTTAAATGAAAGCATCAAAGTCCCTGCTGCTACTGATTACAAATATTGTGACACAATAGTAAAGCCTTTATAAGAAATAAGTAGATAACAAAATATATATAATACAGATCAAATTCTGATCCATAGATCAGAATTTGACAGAATAAGAGGAAGAACAATATAGTACATTTAGCAAATGTATGAATTCAACAGTTCATCTTTTATGTATATAATATATATTTCTTCTTGGAAATTTATAAAAGATACCATAAAACTTTAATGTTACCTTGTTTGTGCAGTAAAAGAATAGAAACAAGAATTGAATTTAATGAGAGATTAGTAGCCTATAGTTCAAATAATCCATTATATATATATATATATATATATATATAAATAGTCATCTGCATACAGATCTGTTTCACTGTATCACAGCTCATCAGTATGGTTAGACTCCAATTGCTTTTAACTCAGGATTGTAACCCGACCAAATTGGCGTCAGTCGGCGATTCTACCTCTGAGCCATGGGCACTCGGTAGAAGGAGGTAGACTTTTTAGCATGTATATTATCAATTTACATGCTCAATAGCTGAGAGTGTTCTAATTCATTGCTGAATGAACAATGCGTAGATGCTAGAGTAGCTACTGTTTTTCAAAGTCTACTATTCCTCCAGAGTGCTCAATCAGGGTGTGAGAGTGTAAATAATTGATATATATATATATATATATATATATATATATATATATACACACTAACCAGTCACTTTAATACTCTTTTAATACTAATTTGTATCATCCCACCCCCATTTTGCCATTATAGCAGCCTTAATTCTCCTTGGGTTGAATTTGACAATGCTCTGGAAGCATCATTTTGAAATTTGGGTTCATTTATTATGACGTTCCACAAATTTTGTAGAGAGTTGGTTGGTTGAACCCCCAAGATTCAAATCTCCTTTACCCCTGCACTTTAAAGGTGCTCTTTGAGATTGAGATCTGGTAATTACGAAAGCCACTTTAATAGAGTAAACTCATTACTGTCTTTTATAAATCAGTCTGGCACTATTTATCATTTGTCTTATCCTGCCAGAAGTGGCCACCAAAGGATGGGGTGTACTGTAGTCATAACTTGATTTAGGTCGGCAGGGGTATTTAAATGATCTTTTATTGGCACCTAGATTCCTAATGTATACCAAGAAAATATTCCCAATAGCATTACACCACTATCATTAGCCTAAATTGTTGACAGAATGTATCCATACTTTCATGTTGTTTACACCAAATTCTGTTCTTACTTTCAGAATGTTGCAGTAGAAATCATTTTGTCAGTCATTTGTTGTTCAATTTTTGTGATCCTTAGCAAGTTGTAGCCTCAGTTTCTTTTCCTTATTTGATAAGAGTGATAGCCAGTGTAATCTTCTCTTGCTGTAGTCAATTTGCTTCAAGGTTTGGTTTGTAGATGCTCTTCAAATATGCTCTTCTATACCATATGTGATACATGCTTGAGTGATCATGTTTCAAAAGAGACATGACTGACAGGCAAAAGATTTTTCTGCAGTAGATTTCCATTGCTTTCTGTGGTAGACTAGCTGCCAACAAAAGCTATAGAACCCAAGCTGCCCTACCATTTAACCCATAACTGGAGGAAGAAGAGTAGGCTCAATACCTTTCCCAAGGGTGTTTTTGTGTAAGTGAACGCAATAAATACAAATGGAATTCAACCTTGTCTCTCTGGTTTCTTGTTTCAAGTTGATATCTACTGCATTAAAATGCATTGTCTTCTATATGCCTCAATTATAAAGAGTGTCTGTTAGAAATAGTTACCTTAAAGCTGCTAGAAAGGTAACTATTTCTAACAGAAACTGGTTTAGCCATTCTCCTTTCTGGCCACTCACTGTAATCTTTTTCTTTTCTCTGTAAAGCCTAGTTTTTGTGCATGAAAATCCTAGTAGATTAGCATTTTTTAACTACTTAGAACTACTTTCTTTGGCACTAATGACTATGGCATATTCAAATTCATTTAAAATATCTTTTTTCCATATAAATGCATAAAATCAAATCAAATCATCATGACCATGTCTAAAAGCCCGAACAAAAAAAAAATTGATGCTCTATTAGGTGATTAAATATTTGCATAAAAGAGCAGTTGTGTATGTGTACTTCATATGGCTAGTGAGTGTATATATACAAACTTGTATAATCATAGGTAATATTTTCACTGCTTAATAAAAATTGCTTTAATTATTCAATTGTTATGCAGTTCCAGTGATGATTTTCTTCTACAGTTTGTATTTAATTTATTCTAGTTTCTGAATCTTAATTATTATTAAAGGAATCATTGTCAGTAATTACCACAGTTGACTTGTACTTCCATCATTCCAATTTCAGTTTAGTTATAGTAACAATTTTAGTTAGTTGTAAAAATATCTTGACTGTTAGTAGTAGGAATAGCAGTAGCAAATTGTTAATTCTTATTAATGTTTCACTTCAGCAATGTCTTCAGTATTTTATCTTATTTGAGTTATTCTGTCATCTGGATGGTTTTAATTTCTCCTTGGATTTTCAATTTTTGTAGCCTTTGCAAAGAATTTCTATGAATATTTCTGAAATAAGAAGCCATCATTAACATACAAAAACCAGTGCTCTTATTCCAACTGTTGCTGCTGCAATGATCCATTTTCTGGCAGGTCAGTCAGTTAGTTAAGTGCCATATGTGATACACGCTTGGGCGATCATGTCTCATAATTCTAGAATTATAGTAATTCTTATCTTAGTCAGTTAAGTGTCATACATGGTACACACTTGGGCAATCATGTCTCAAAAGTGACTGACTGGGCAGAAGATTATCCTGCAGTAGGTTGCCATTGCTTTCTGCAGTAGACTATTTGCCAGCCAAGGCTATAGAACCCAATCTGTCCTGTTATTTAACCCAAAACTGGAGGGAAGAGATGAATTAATACCTTTCCCAAGGTACCTGTTGTATTTGGTAAAATTCCAGAAACTTTAAACCAAACCCTTCACCTAATCCTGGAGAGAAGGGCACATTATTTCCACTCTACTTCTCACACAAGACAACATTATAAATAAGAAATATAAAGTAATAAGCTTTTATAACCTCACCAGTAGGCCTAGAATAGAATTGAACAGCATATATAGCAACCTTTGATTAGAAAAAATGTTAGATTAATGACACAAAAATTCCATCATTTGGTTTTACAACAGGACCTTAGTTTAGTGGATATATGCATTAGTTGGATGTATCTTATTTGCCAAATACATCCAACTGATGGTTGTGAGTTCAATCCATGAATTATACAGTGGAATCAGCAGGAGTAACATGACAAGGATAAGTTAACTAAGAAGAATTAATTGATATACAATGTTCTCTTGTATAAGTAAGTGTGATATATGGAGGTTATGTAATAATTTCTATTTACATATTTTGATTTTTACATTTGTATTCTCAGCTTAGAAAATACTAGTGTTTATTGATTTTGTATTTACAATGATTGAAATTTTGTGTTAGTATCCTATTTGCACTTTTCTTCTTTGATAACAGAAATATTGCAAACTTCATTAAATGAAATTCTACCAGCAATATCAAAATAAAAATGGTCTCTTTAAATTCTGAGTTTTGAAATCATCTCAAAAGATATTTCACTTTTTACATTTTGATTTTCATAAATTTTAGTCCTTAACATTAGTACTAATATTACAATTTAGCAATATTTGTGTTTGTTACAAATTATATATAATAAAATATCTTTGTCTTCAGCCAAAAGGTAATAAAAATGTTGCCTGCTAAAAGAAACAATCTGAAATGTTGGTGTCATTCATTCAATAAAATATCTTGGGCATTAAGCATTTACAAATAAATTTAGTTAATAAAGGTTGAATGAATTCTTTGTTTACTCAATAATCAATTTTTTATGACAATGTGATGTTACTGTACAATACAATATTTCACTTTTGTATGCAAATAACACATCACTCAATAAGTCCCAGGCCTGACATATAGATGGCACCACTAATAAAAAATCCATATGAATTTTATGTAGTACTAACCTTCAAATGGCACATGACAAAATTCAGATCCAATTGGATCATTAGTTTACAAATTACAGTTATTTAAGTGAAGCTACAGTTGTAAATTTTCAAAACAATGGAAAAATCTGAATTTTGTGTGTTGATAAATCATTTCTTTCTGATGGGAAGAATTCTGTTCAAGCAAAGTAACAGCTTGATAAGTGTTATTCAGACACTGCTCAATTGGAAAAACGGTTAAAAGGTGGTATGCTGACTTTAAATGGGGTTGTACAAACACAAATGATACTGAATGCTCCGGTCACCCAAAAATCGGCAGTTATCCTGGAAAACATTAAAAAAATCCACAAACTTATTTTGGTCAATCATAAATTGAGATAGTGTAAGATAGCAGAGGAGTTGAACATATCAGAAAGCAGTGTATTCACCATTTTGCATGAACATTTGTCAATGAGAAAGTGGTGTTCAACATTGGTGCCACGTTTGCTCACAGTCGATCAAAAACAATAATGCGTTGACAATTCAGAGCATTGTTTGCAACTGTTTCAATGCAACAAGAAGAAGTTTTTCATAAATATGTGATAATGGATGAAATGTGAATCCACCGCATCACTCCGGAGTCAAATCGGCAGTAAGCTGAGTGGACAGCAGCAGGTGAAAGCTGTCCAAAGTGACCAAAGATGCAAGCCTCAGCAGGCAAGGTTTTTGCCTCTGTATTTTTGGATGTGCAAGGTATTTTGTTCATGGACTACTTTAAAAGAAGAAGAGCCATCAATAGCGAGTATTATATAGCATTATTGGAGTGTTTGAAGGAAGAAATCAGAAAAAAATGGCCACAAATGAAGAAGAAAAAGTGATCTTTCACCAAGACAAAGCACATTGTCACAAGTCAATTGCAATAATGGCAAAACTACAGGAATTACACTTTGAATTGCTTCCACATCCACCCTATTCTTCAGATCTGACCTCCAGTGACTACTAGCTGTTTGCAGACCTCAAAAGAATGCTCCAGGGAAAGAGATTTGGCTCTAATGAAGAAGTGACATCAGAAACTGAGGTGTATTTTGAGGCCAAAGAAAAATTGTTCAACAAAAAAGGCATCAAATTGTTAGAGAAGTATTGGAAACAGTGTATCACCCTAGAAGAAGACTATGATGATGAATAAAGTCAAATTTTGCCTAAAAGTTGTTTTATTAGTGAGGCCCAGGATTTATTGAGTGATGTTTTATATAAACAAGATTACCTGATATTTTCCTCCTAAAGTTTTCTACAAAAAAATTATTAACATTTTTTAATATGTCTCTTTAATCTTATTACTGATGTTAGAAAAGAAGTATTAGAGATGCATGTAATAAGAAACAAAAGCAATTTATTCTAAGGCTAATTTGAAATTTCAACATTAAACCGTTCTCAGCTTTTTCTTTCAAATAAAAGTGTGGAATGTGGTTAATTTAAATCAATTGATTAATATGCTGGACAATTTTCAGCTATTGTTTATGTTCAATATTTATAAGTCTTAAGTCTCATGAGGAAATTTTATAAATATTTAACTTTATAGTTATTTTTAATCTGTTTATCTCAGAGGGAAAATCTATTTTTATTATTACACCATATTACATATATATATATATATATATATATAATAGAGAAAGAGAGAGAGTGAGAAAGAATTAGAGAGACATTGATGCATTATTAAGATGAAGAAAATATCAAATTAAAAAAGAAAACTATTATGAAATAATTCTATAAAGTGTTAAGGCAGTTGTTTTCTACAGTTCTCAGTGATTTTTTTTACTTTCCTGTGTGAGTGTGATCCATTCAAAGAAAGTATTCTAATCCTTTATCCAAGTAGAATTATTCATTTTAGATACCTGATCTTTGCTTTCAGAAACGGTTTTTAGTATCAGAGATATATAATTGATCAAGCAGGTGTCTTTGATTGGAACACAAACCAGAGATAACAGGCATAGTGTGAGAATACCAATGGCAAAAAATATATCAATTCTTGTTGTAACTGTGTACAAAAGTTATTCCTTCTGGTGAGATATTTGGCCTTGCAAAATAGCAAGTTTTTCTGAGGTCAGAATAATCATTACAACTGGTTGATATGACAAGGGTAATTTTCTGTCAGAATAAGTGAGTGCTTGTGTATTTTGCTGGCATATGCAGCTGCTGTACACAAACAAGACAGGAGTAATGCTGCCAGCATATAGAGTCCAGTTGAAGATAACACAGAATTTACAATTATTTGTCTACACTGGACATTCTGAAGTTAACTTTCTTTACCAATTTTTTTTAATGAATTTTCTATATTTTGTCTTTATCTTGACTTCAGGCTTCAGAATACAAATTATTGTTATAGAAATATTGATATACCAAAGTTATAATTGGATGTCCAGTTAGAGGAAAAGATGAGATAGGTCTTGAAATACAAAATAAATATAATAATATATGGAATTTGGAATAGGTTATATATATATATATATATATATATATATATATATATATATATATATATGGATTGTATGCAAAATAAAATATAATAATATTTGCAAAATAATCAACGGTAAAAAGAGGAAATGATGCTGTAGTCCTTGTTTTGATGAAACATTTTAAATGGAATTAGACATGTATAAAAAGGTTAATATAAATCTTTATTGATGAAATAAAAAGAATCATATATATGGACAAACAATTTTATTTATTTATTGATAATCAGTAGTTGACACTAGGCCATGGTAATATGCAACTCTAATATGCCCAAATGATAGTTGCTGAATAAACACTTAGAAGAATGAAGAAAAATGTTTAAAAATGTTGAGCATATACGTATTTCTGAATAATATAAAACATATAATAGATAACTATATTTTCTCATTTAAAATTTTTAATTTAAAAAGAATTTTGCCAGTTCAGTAATCTTGTTGCTCATGTAAGATGTTTTACCAACTCCTTTTTCAGAAATTTATCATAGAAAAAAAATATTCCCAGTAAATTAGCAAAATTGCATCCAATTTTGTCAGCAATTTCAAAGTAGATTTTTGAAATGTTCAAATGTAGACACATTTTGATGAATTACTCAACAATAGACATGGTGGTTCCAGGCTGACAAAAAAGAATCTTGGTAAAACCAGAGTTATCTGTGTATTGACTTTTATACAGCTATTTTATAAATTCTATTTTATTTGTACTCGGTGTTTGTTCCTCTGTTTTATGGCTTTATATATATCCCCATGAGATAATGAAAAGAAAAGCATTTTTGATTTAGATTTTTTTATCTGATCATTATTCCCAAAGAATTATAGTTAGCAAAAAAAAACTCATAAATGCTAATGATGGCCCATCTTCCATATACTGAGCCATATTTTAGAATGTTGAAAGCCTTCATTTAGTCCAGCCATTAAATAAGCAAATCTTTTCTTTGTAATAATCTACATGCTTGACATTTTCTCTGGCACCATCTTTTTTCAAATAAAGAAATTTTCTTTTGTTTATTTACAGGAGATAGTTGATGTTGAAGGAATAACCAAATTAAACAAACAGACAAAAACAGCTAAAGGAAAAAAATAGAAAAATATCTGGCTGTTGACAACTGAATGGAATATTCTGGAAGAAAATTAAGAGACATATTGAGAGACATATATCTGAAGCAAATTTTCTTTGGAAAAGATTTAACAAGACTAAATTATTGAAAATTTTTACATTTTACTTATTTTTATCTGTTCCCAGCAAACTTCTATTTGAGTTGTTTCATTAAAAATATTTCTTAAAAAGAAATGAATAAATTTATGCATTAAAAATATTAGTCTTGTAATTCTTGTCTTCTTTATCACAGAGTTTCTGTTGATCTATTAAATGTGACTGTCTTTATAAATAAACAGAAGTGAAATTTAAACCAAACGTGACTTTTTACTTATGATAAATATTTAAATAAAATTCCTAAAAATAAATATACAAATGACAATTATGTTATTTCTTGCATAATTGTTTTAAATTTGAGAGAAACTAAGGTTTTTTTTTAAATTAAACTTATAAGCTTTCAAATTTGTAAAATTGAACTGTTTGGTCAGTTTGATAAAAATGTATTTTTACTAAATTTAATTGGAAACTTCATTTAAGACTAATGGTGGTAAAAGTAAGAAAAATGTAAATGATACAAGGTGAACAAAAATTATTCTAAACATTTTAAAAATTGATCACAACTCAAGTTCTTATTCTTTCTGGAAAGATGTAAGCTGTAATTACAAGAAACTGAGGAAGCAATATTATATTCAAGTTGGAATACTTATTGTTTATATATTGCAGAAAATCAAGTTGAGATATATTTATTCTTCGTGTATTCCTAACTGAACTAAAAAAATCTTTGATTTCCAAAAGGATATTTTTTAAACCTGATTGAAATTGCTTTTTCTATGTTCCTTCATAACATGGCCAAACATGGCTCTCTTGTTGCACTGTGTAACATTTGACTTTTACCATCCCTTTTTGTTCCATGCACATAAATTCATTAAGTTACTTATTGTTTTACTGTCTTCTCCTAAAATATTGTTTCACTCTCTTTCCTGTGAGTGACAAATTTTCTAAGCCTGCTTTCCTCCTAATGTACTCCAGAAATTTCTGCCATGCCTTTCTGATTTAACTATAAATGTCCTTCTACTTCACATATTCTTTAGAACTTCCTTGTTGATCATGTGTTCAGTCTATGGTATTCTTAGCATCTGTCACTTTGACTGTCTCTCTTGCTAATGACCGTATATTTTGCCTACTTACACTTAATGGTTACTCTTTTTTTTCTTGCCTCCTTTGTTTCTAAATCTGCCATCAGCTTATGTTATTAAGATTATGCCCAGTGATAATAAATCCTGGTAGGTTTTCAAGATCTCTTAGGTTCATCTCACTGTAAAAGGTGTTTTTTTATTGGATTTATTTAAATTCAGTGAAAAAATGTCTTCTTGTCTTACTCCTCATTCTATTTTTGCATAATAACTAATTTCCTTTCTGCATGTAGGCTGTTTGTTTCCTGTAAATGCTTGTTTCCTGTGAATTATTCTAATATTTTTCCTATAGAAATCAAGCTTATTGAGCAGTTCAAAAATTTTTGCATTGTGTTTTATCAAATGCTTTTGCATAATCTATGATTCATAGGTATAGGTCTTTTTTGCATTACTTACTTATGTTTTATAGAATGTGCAAAATAATTTGATAAGATTAGGCACAAGAATAAATTTAAATTGTTAAGAAAACTTGTTTTACTTAGGAAGGATTTTAAAATAATCTGAACTTATATTGCATGCAAACTGTGTGCATACAGATAGAAAATGAATTGAGTAGGTACACCAAAATAGAAGAAGGCATAAGGCAAGTATGTGTCTTCTCACCTGATATATTCAATCTTTACGGTGAGGTTGTCTTAAGGGAGCTGGACATCCTACCCGGGTTTATTATTGATGGATGCAATATTAACAATATAATATATATACTGATGACACAGTATAGATGGCAAATTAAAAAAAAACTACAAGACCTCATAGACAAGGTAGTAAAAGAAAGTGATAAGAAAAGACTTGCATCAGTTGTAAGAAGACAAAATGTATTGTTGTCATCTAGAGAAAAAGGCCAAGATAAAGCTATGAATTGTAGATGTTAAAATCAAGCAAGTACAGAATTTTAAACATCTGTGAAGTAGCTTAACCGATGATAGAAAATGAGATACCAAAGTCTGAAGACACATTGGAATAGCAAAAGATGCATTCCAAAAACAATAAAATATTAAGATACAAGAAAATTTTGTTAGAAACAAAGAAAAGACTGCTTAAATGCTATAAAATAATATCAGTCCTCATATATGACAGTGAATGCTGAACAGTTTCTTCACGGATGAAAAGAAGACTTGAGGCAGCAGAAATGTGGTTCTACAGAATGATGCCAAGAATAGCATGAATGGAGCATGTAAGCAATGAGGAAGTATTAAGGTAAATGGAAATAAAATGGACAATTATGCATAAAATGAGAAAGGGGCAGTTGAAATTTCCAGGACATATAATGAGGAAGGAAAGCCAGGAAAATAGACATACTAAAAGCAAAGGAGACAAAGAAAAGCAAGAAACCAACCAGATGAGTTTGTGTAAATGGATGGCCAAATAAGGAGAGAGAGAGAGAGAGAGACAGTAGGAAGATAAATCCTGCTAATAGTTACAAGAGTAAATTTACAAACTGTTATGTTTTGCATTTCTTTGTGCATAGAGGTAGTTGTAGCACTGCTCTCCTTGTCCTTTGTGACAGCGGGGTTTTTGTCTCTCTCTTCTCCAGTTATTCTCTGTTTATACTTACCTATTAATTTGCAAATGATACTACACCTCCCTGAACTGGAGAGATTGTACACCCTTGTTTTTTCTTTTACTACTTAGTTTTGTATTGTCCTTCCTCTTGTCTTTCTTGTTTTCTTTTCAATGGTGATCTTGGTCTTTTTTCATTTTCTTCTTTATATTCATCTGTCTTTTCATTCTCACTTTCTTTCATTTACTGCTCTGTTGCACTTTTGTAACTTTCTGCCTCTTCTTGTTCCTGCCCTTTCACTTCCACATCATCCAGCTCATTTCAGCTTCTGAACTGATCTGCATGTGCCAGTATATGTTGTCCTTTTTTCTCAAGTATAGCCGTGTTGTGTCCTTGCTTCTTCTGGATTCACCCCTTTATTCTTTCTATTAGGTTGTGGGTGATATGGTGGTATCTTGTATGGGATGCATGCAACTTGTTTTAGACATACACATAAGTTCTTGTCATAAAATTTAGGTGCATTGTTGGTGATTAGTGTCTGGAGTACTCTATTCCTTGAGAATATAGTTCTTAGTATTTGCTTTATTGTGGTGGCTTTTATGTCTTTTACACTGACAACTTTTGGCCATCTTGAATATGAGTACACTAATACTAAGAATACTCCCTTATCTCTGATATGTACATGATCTATATAAACATTAACCCATAGCTCTGCTTCCTTGGACTTTGATTGAATTTTTCCTTGTTTGAAGTTTTTCTTGTTTCATTTTTGAACTGTAATCTTGATAAAGCATCTACATGAGAAATAGTGTTCCCTTTTACATGCTCTAATCAAATGTGATGATTTTATTGCCTATCTAAAAATCCTTGATGATGTGATTTTTGGCAATTCTTTCCTTGGGTTAAATATGAATTCTACTGGTCTGTGGTCTGATTTTGATAAAAAAAAATTTCCCTACTAAAAAGTTTTGTGCCCTTTCCTTGCTCTATACAATTACTAGCATATTTTTTCAATATTTGAGTAGTTAGTTTTTGCTGACATTAACTTCTTGAAATGTACATGATTGGGTGGTCTTCTTCTGATGAAACAGCAGCAATTGTCTTTTTGCTCACATCAGTGGTTAACATTATTTCTTTTTGTGGATCAAAGATTTTTATTATTGGTTTGCTCCTCAGAATATTATTTAGTGTTTGAAAAGTGATTGTTTGCTTTTGTGTCCAGTGAAATTCATTGTTGGTTTTGTGTAATTTTGCAAATGGCTCCATTATATCACTGTATCTTGGTATGTATTTACTATAAAAATATCAGCCCCCAAAAAGATTCTAATTCTTTTTTATTTGCTGGAGTAGCTATTACTGTTATTTTATTTGTTAGTCTATTATTGGGTGATATGCCTTATTTTGATATTTGATATCCTAAATATAATACCTTCTTACAATCAAAATTATATTTATCTTTGTTTATGGTCCAGCCTGCCTTTTTTAATCTCACTAAAATTTGCTATGTTTTATATTTTAATTCTTATCTTTCTACACCTATATCATCTTGGTATTAAATGATATTTTCTATTTTTCCTAATAAGACCCTTTCAATTACTATTTGAAAAATATGATTGCAAGTTTTTATCCCAAACAGGAGACAATTCCGTTGTCCTGGTTTATTATCATATTTTTTATTTTTCCAAATTAGACTCTTTTAATTGCTTTTTGAAAAATATAGCTAGAAGTCTTTATCCTAAATAGTAGACAAGGATATTTTATATGAGTGTTTATCATGGTTATTGCCTGGAATTTTTCATCAATTTCTGTTTGATATCAATTTTTGCAAAGTACTCCATGTTTGCTAACTTGTGGCTCACTGTTTCAATATTTGGCAATGGAAGCGAATCTGAACATATTTGGTGATTTGCCACTATCTTGTAATCACCCCATATTCTTAAATCTCTGTCAGATTTCTTTATTGCTACCATTAGTGATGCTCAATTACTACCACCTGAGTCACTCTTTCTAATATGCCTTGTTGTATCATTTTATTTAATATGGCTACTATCAAAGATAGGATATGAATTGAATCTTTTCTTGACTCTATATACTTTGGGTGATAGTTTTCTTTTAGTTGAATGCATGCCTTTCAATAATCCTATTTCATTTTCTTCTGCTTCCATAGAATTGATTAGTCTTGCTGTATCTACTTTTAATACATCAATCCCTAATAATTCATGATCTTTTTTGCATTCTACAACTGTAATAGAAACTATTTCAAAATGCTTGTTGGATTCAAAATTGCCTTGAAATGTACCCATTGTTTTTATAGTTGTTCTATCAAATTGCTTTAATTGTATACTTCTTTTTGTTAATTTAAGTCATCCTAATTTTATCCAGAATTTTTTTTGTATCAACATATCTTCACTGCTTGTATCAACTTGCATGTTAAATATTCAGTCATTTATCCTTATTTTTTTCTCTACCTCTTTTTTGTGTATTAATTTTTCATATTTCAGCTTCTTCTTCGGAGAGGGTTTGAACAGTGTTTACTTTTTCTATTTGCTTTTCATATTTGCATACGTTCTGGAATTATCTCTGTTTTTGCAAATTATCTCATATTTTTCCTAGAGTTGGACAATTGTACTTGTCTCTCCTGTGATTTTTATTTTTCCACAATATATGCATTTAATTATAGATTTGATCTTGCCCATCTTCTGTGTCTCGAATTCTTCTTTTGGTTGATTAAGTTCTCTAATCAACTCTAGCTATTCTGCTACTCTGTAGACATTCTAGTATTTTTTGCTTTTAGTTTTGGTCTTGCAAGCCTTCAATTAACCTAAGAATAATCAATTCATCTTATACAGTAATTTCCTGTCCTCCCAATTTTTCAAATTCACAATGCTTGGCTTGTTCTTTCAATCTATATAAGTGTTATATAATGGACTCATTTGCAGCTTGTCTTGTTTCTAAAAAAAACTTGGTTCTTTCAGTGATTACCAATCATTTTTTATCTAATGTTCTTTTTTATAATGTTTATAATATCTTTAAACTTCATTTTTTCAAATCACTCAGGTAACACATTGTTGAATTTTTCTTCCCAGCTTTACACCCAACTGTAGCAAGAAATAAATTGGTTATCTTGTTTTCTCCTCCATTGGTCTTTGTATCTCTTAATTTTTTTATTCTTGTAAATTCAGCAAAAGTTCTTATCCATGTTTCTATGTGTTCTGGGTCATCCAGTGAATTTAAGGATCCTATCGGCAATACCATTGTTACGTTTCACATTTCTTTGTCTGTAGTAGTAGTCATAGCACAGCTCTCCATGTCCTTTGTGACAACAGGGTTTTCTATTTCTTACTTCTCTCGTTATTATCTATTTATACTTGTTTATTAATATGATACTACACAAACAAAAGTCAATAATGATCTTGAAAATTTGAAAAATTGATTTTGATTTTCTAGAATAAACAGAAAATTCCATATAAATATGATAATAATATAAAATTTGATATTTACATCAGAAAGATTGTGAAAACTGACAAAGCAAAGTAAAAACTTTAGGGATTATGTCATGCAAAAAAGACATCTGAAGAAGGCCGAAATAAACTTTGACTGAAACATGGTAAAGTTAAAAATAATCATTCAAATAATCCTTGGAAATGCATGACTGTTTATATGCTTATTTTTGTTCCATCAGAAGTGATTTTTTGGACTGCATTATTCTAGCATGCAGTTTGAGGTAAAAATATTTGTCATGAAAATGGATTTCACTGTGGAGAATTTAGATTTTATGTTCATATAGGAGTCTTCTTGCTTTATAAACATCCCTGAGCATTAGCTAGTGGTAACACAATTAACACATCATAACCATTATTTCTTTAACCTCAATCACCAAAAAAATTTAAAATTTCTCCCTCTTGACTCTTTCCATTGTCTTTTCCCTTCCTTCCCTCTCTACATTTTCTCACTTTTTTCCTTTTTATTTTCCCCTTCACTTTATACTCTTTCTGGATGCTTCTTTTCCTCATTCTTTTCCTTTCCTTTATAGAAACAATATTCTTTTTTTTTAAAATACTAAAAGATTTGAGCCCAGACACTGTTTAACTGATGTCAATATCTGTCTGCAATTCACTTCCTGCCAAAATTTAAAATTTCTCTCTTAGCCATTTTCATTGGCACTTTCCTCTCTATATTTTTCACTTATTTTTCTCTTCACTTTCTATTTCTTCTGTATCCTTCCTTTTCCTCTTTCTTTTCCTTTAATTGATTTCTCATCTTATTTTCTGATCTTTTCTTCCCACTCCCCTCCCTTTTAATATCTTTTTACCTCATATGAAAAAAAAAAATTCTAAAATAAAGGGAAGTTGTGTTTTTTAAGAAAATTTTTTTAATAAAACCTTTATTACCATCATTATTAACTACCTGATAAGACATTGTTCTTTCAATGTTGAAACAAAATGTACAATTTTGTAGTAGTTTATAATTTGCACATATATGTATTATCCTACATCTATGGCATGATTTGAAGTTTCATGCATTATGCAATCATCAGGTGCATGTTTCAAACTGACAGTTTAATAGATTTGAATTTAATTTCACTCCAGGTTCATGGAAATTAAGATAATATGTATATTTATTAATATATATGTAATACAGCTCTGCTCATACATTGAGCACTGTCTTATTAACACTTGAATTATAATACTATACATATGTACACCCACCTCATATGTATATTTATTAATTTACATCACTATATATATATATATATATATATATATATGAATGTATGTATGTGTATATGCATGTGTGTACATATATGTTTGTGTGTGTATATATATATATATATATATATATATATATATATATATTAGAGAAAGAGAAATAAAGAGAGATTTACTAATTTATTATATACCAATATATTTATTAGTTGTATCATATTTGCAAAATTTGACACCAGAACATTTCAACATCCCCACCCATTTATCTCTAGCACCACAATAGTTGGCCATTACTTCTAATGGAGTCTTGTTAAACATATGTTAAATCTTTGCAGTGACTGGAAAAAAAAACAGAGGATCTGTCAATGCACAAACAGAAAAGGCCTTAATGAGAGTAGATTTAGTTGATTTTTTTCAATGTAAATTTAAAATATTCAACTGTGATTTATATACAAAAATGTTTAAAGGGATTTTTTGCATTAACCAAAAGAATTTATGAATCATACAAATGTGTCTACAATCTAATCTCTTATTTCTAAAAGGAGATTTGCAAAAAAGAAAATATTTATTTTTTAGTAATTAAAAAAAAAGGAAAAATAACATGAAAAATGCTAACCATTTTAATTTTCTATGTATAGAATTAGCTTCTAAAAACCATTGTCAACATGTGAAAGTTCACAAGAGGAATCTATTTAAATGAATTCATTTCACAGATAAACAATTCTCACCATATAACATTTTAAAGAATAGCTTTAAGATCAGCAAATTGAAAGATTGAAATAAATGAAAAATAAAAAACAAAACAAAAAGCTTTGTTTTATGTTTTGTCTTTTTAAACATTGATCTGCTAATCTATTTATAGGCATTTTTAGTAATCCACATAGACAAAGAGTTTATCTACTAAGACAGTTCAACTGATCTTTTCATGCAAGCAAAATTCTTAAATTCAGTTAATACTTCAACCATTTGCCAAAAACTACAGGATTTTTTGCATGAAAAAATGTACTGATGTGCTTAGAGAAATATTTTGTGATAATCTAATTTTTTTATGATTTTAAATCTATATTGAAAAAATCTGAAGTGATTCTAGTTTTGTGATCATTTCAATTAAAGTTTCACTTTTCAGAAGCTTGTTCTGAATACTAATTTAAAACTTTTTCTTCTGAAAATATACAAAACTTTTTATGATAGACAACAAAATAATTTCTATTTGAAATATATATATATATATATATATATATATATATATATATATATATATATATATATATATTATGTATATATATATATATATATATATATATATATATATACTTGCGTGTCTGTGTGTGTTTGTGTGTGTGTATATATATATATATATACCTACACACAGTGGTGGCATCCTACTGGTTCACACAAGTTCATGTGAACTGATTCTTAAAATTATAAAAGCTTAGCAAACTGGTTGCTGGATTATCTGAAAATAATCTTATATAATGATACCCAATATATAATAGCTAATAATATAATTAATACCATTGCAGTAAGTACTGCAGAGGCTGAAAGAGGGTTTGCTGTGATGAACATAATTTATTTTGGCAAAAGTAATTGTCTTGAATATGGCAAATCTTCTAGTTATAAATTTGACTGGTAATTGGAACAGCAGCAATTCAGTACAAATGTGACTAAGAAACCATAAGTCAGCTGATGACACAAGTGAGAAATCATCATGCATCTGAATATGATGAAAACAGAATTTCAATCTGGAATATCTTAATAAATAAATGTTTTCTATTAAATTATCGAAATGGTTTAATATTTTTTATACTATAAGAGGATTTGTTTCCATTCTCAGTTTGAAAAGAAAAAAAGCAGAATAGAGTCCAAAATATTATCTCCCTTTAGAGAATCAGTTTCTGAAAATTTGGGATGCCATTATTGTATATATATTAGAATCTTGAATAAGTTCTTGCTGATCTATAAAAAAAAGTAATCTTTTCTTTACAAAAATTAGTAAGAAACATATTACTGAAATTATTGTCCATCACTAGCCACTCTTTTTTCCCATCTTCCTGGCAGCATTTGAATTTGATGTCAAAAGAACCACGTCTTTTGAGGCTAATCATGAGTCATCCCATTTCTTTTAGCATCTTCCC
Source organism: Ascarosepion bandense (assembly GCA_037127315.1). Taxonomy (NCBI): domain Eukaryota; kingdom Metazoa; phylum Mollusca; class Cephalopoda; order Sepiida; family Sepiidae; genus Ascarosepion; species Ascarosepion bandense. Next base: position 1,437,904 of record JBBBDQ010000756.1, read on the forward strand.
AAGAATAAAAGTGCTGCTCACCCAGGCAATGTGCCACTGATTGGAACAATTCTAGTTTTGAGATCATATATATATATATATAATATATATATGTGTGTGTGTGTGTGTGTGTATGAATGTATAAAGAAAAAGTGCAAGAATCCGAGAACGTTCTGTTTAAAGTGTAGATTTATTGTTGTTATTATTATCAACATTACTTGCTTTTTGTATGATATATTAAGTGTCCATAATGGTATTTGTGTCACTACATGTGTTTTGCATCTAAAGTTGACACTCTTCAGGTGAATAAACTTGGGACTTCACATGTCAAGATCTGTTTGTTTTTCTGATGGCCAAAGTATCATGTATAAATAGATAAGTCAAGTGGTGAGCAGGTCAGAAAGTTCATATGTGTGCATGTGTGTTGAGTTTTTTCACAATTGCATGTTAAATCTCTCCCATCACCTTTCGTTGGCTATGAAAAATTTTTCACTTACTTGTGATTATTTATTATACTTCAAAATTGTTTTCCTGATTTTGATTCAATTCTACTCTATGAGTCATCTAGTTCTTTTTATTGCTTTTGGAATACTATTTGAATTTAGTTTGTGTGTGTGTGTGTTTTTTTTTTATCGTGTTTGAATTCCATAAAAATAAATGGATCTCAATGTGAAGTCACAAGTTTATTTACCTGAAGAGAGTCAACTTTTGATGCAAAACACACGTAGTGACACAAATACCATTATAAACATTTAATATACCATACAAAAAGCAAGTAATATTAATAATAATTACAACAATAAATCTACACTTTAAACAGAAAGTTTATAAATTCTCACACTCACTTTTTTCTTCTATAACAATTTCTCTTGTCGGAACAACCCCTATTTCTGTTTATATATATATATATATATATATATATATATATATATATATATATATATAGGTCAAAGTTATTTTTTAACAAGTGTTTGATTGAAACAAGAAAACTGATTACTTTCTTCTTAGTTTGGACAAATTTTATAAATTTCCCAAAAAAACATTTTAACTTTCAATGACTAAAATCTTTCTTTAATTAACTGTTTGGATCTTAATTTTGATTTACTTCACATTAACTTACAATTATAATGCATGAAGTAAAAGTATTAAAGAAACAAATCTGTGCTTACTTCTCAAATCATATTTCTTATGGATGTTTTTAGAAGATTTTTATTTGTAAAATTTGGTTTTTGATCTCATTGACACATCAAAATGTCTTCCCTATATTTAATATGAACATGAAAATTCAAAATTTTTCTTTGCAGAATTAATGAACATAATTGATAATTACAGTTAACAGAATTTTATTCTACAATGAAATTAAAAAAAGGCCTTTTCTATTCAATTGTAGAATAATTAAATAACTCAAACTTAGCTGTCTAACTTGCATTACTTTATTTACCCACTTCAAACACTATAATCTTAATCTTTTTAAATCAATCACTATCTCTCTCCTTATCCTCATAATCACCACTTCCTTCCACCTTTTTCCTTCATATTATACATTTCATTCATCATTATCATTTTGACTGACTGTAACCCTCTACCTTGAGTGGTTTCAAGCTTTACATTGGGTGAACTTTAGTATAAAAAAATGTTTTCTTTCTTGGAAAGTTTAGCTGAAAGGTTACAGAAAAGAAAAGGGTATTTTTATTTTTATAGAAAACATAAAAGTAAAAGAGTAAAACCCAGTAACTGTAACCAACAATGAAAACCAACACTTTAAAGTAAGTGCCAAGAGGAGCATGTTTAATCCATGATCTGGGAATTGACTTATCAAATCATTTATGACTGATAATACTAATAAAAATATTATTAAGCAAGAAAATCTCATGAGAGATGGGATTTGAGCTTAAGTCAAATTGGAAAGCTTTATTCCAGCATAGGGATATTTGATTTATAATAGAAAGAAATTATAAAATGAAGAAAACCAGTCAATGTTTATTAGCTAATAAGAACAAATAAGTTGATTATGATTCCTTCAAGTTGTAAACAAATCTGGATTATGGCAGCTTTTAAAATTATATCTATGTTATGTAAATTTACTTTTTATGGTGATATGATTTTAGTATTCTTTGTGCATTAAAAATTATCACACTGATTTGTTTTCAAAACACTAGCTTCATAAAATGAATTTGCCAGTGTGTGAAGGAAATTGCATTTATGCAAAAATTTTAAGCATTTTAGAGAAAATTTCTAAAAGCACTTATAGACATGCATACACAAAATTTGAGATAAGAAATGTGATACTCATTTATTACTATTTTTGTTATATATATATATATATATATATATATATATATATATATATATATATATATATATATATATAAAGAACAAAGTAAGAAATGTGTCTTAATCTAACGTATTTTACTTTTATTATAGCTTCTTCAGAGATCTGCTTAAAGACAAGAAATGAAAATGTTTTAATAAAACAAAGAGACAGTATACTGGAAAGTTGTTGGGTGTTAGATTCTTATTAGTCAAATATGTGTCACATGTAATAAAGCAATACATGATTATTTTTAATGTAAATGTATGTATGTATGTAAAGAAATGCTTGTCTGTTTATATGTATGTGTACATATTATATGTATACATATATGCAGGTTATGGATGTGGTTTCATATAGGTCCCATATTATTTTTGAATTTTTTTATCCCATATAGATCATGTCTTTTTTGTGAAAGCAATGCTCTTATGATTATTCCATTTAAAATAAATGATGGCTGAAATGATTGATGCTTTGTTGATCCTTCAATGAAACAATTCAAACTTTGATGTTTTTGATTGACATCATCTTTTAAATTTGAGTCATTTTGAGGTTGAATGCATTAACCAAACTGGAAAGGAGAAAAATATTTGGCTCTTACATTTTTTTAATTTTTATAAAATAGAGACTAAAGCTCTATTTAATACTTTATAGTCTAACAAAAATCTTCTTATGCATCATCATTCAAATGGAAGGATCAAGCAAGTTCAAGTTCGAGAGAGTGAAATCAAGAAATAAAGACAAAGTGATGAGTATCATCAACAGTCAAGATGACTGGATTAATTTTCTGCAACCACTAAATCTTGGCCTCACTTTCGATTTTTCAAGTCAAATATAATCTGATATAATATTTAAATTAATTTTTTTCATCTAATTGAATCACAATCTCTTTTTATAATTCCAACGAGTCAGCAATTGGAACCAATGGCTCTGAAACTATTGCATCCTGACATGGGGGAAGGAGAAAAAATCCTAAACGATTAGCACAGAATTAAAGCAATTCAAACATTAACATTTAGAGGGAAAAGCTGTTTAATCTTTAACATTTTCATTCAAAAGATATTAATTTTGAATAGTATTTTTTTGATAAAATTATGTCTACTAAAATAAGAATTAATAGTAAATCTGTCAACTGGTTGTTCCATATTTGTTTGAGGAATTATGAATTTCCTTTGACATATTGATTATAAATAAATTTAGATATAATTATACAAACAAGAATTTTGCTACAAAATATAGGCAAAACATCAACATAATTTCATAAAAAACATTCTGAATATTTGAATACAATTTTACTATCGTTAATTTTTATTGTGTAATAAAGTACATTTGTAATTTAGTAAATTAATTAGGGTTCTTTTTCTTTTATATGCAGTAACCTTTAAAGACAAAGGCAGTCATGGCCTTCCACAACTTCTGTCTTCTGTTGTCCAAAGCAATTTTTAATACTTTATCATTTCTCTTTGATCTTTTTCTGTCGTTCATTTACTCAAATTCATTATTTATGTTACTTGCTGTTTACAAAAATTAAAAATACCATAAAAACCTAGAATTTAGATGTTTCCTTATATTCAAGGAAAAAGAGAGTGGTGTAATGGATATATCATTCTGTCTATTTTCATGTTGGTCATTCAAATCAAAGCTGGTTTCCTTTAATTATATAATATATCTATTTGCTTTAGACTGACCAACCATTGATAAAAAGTGACATGAGCTTTTTTAAAAACTAATAAAAATAATAAAAGATAAAAATGGTAGTTGATGCTCTAGTTCTTCTTGTTTTGATGAAATTTATTTTAAACGGATTTTAAATGGATTTAGATATTTATAAATAAAATACATTCCATTTCTTTTTTTAAAAAACTACAGCAAATTATCCCATTTCTGTGATACTTCCATAAACCTATGCCCATAATTAAACACTTGTTACATCATTTTGTTTCTTTTGTTAAGTGTTTATTTGTACTTACATTTTATTATTGGATGTAATGTGTGCGTGTGTTAAAAATTAGTGAATATTTTACAGTTCATTCCTTTCTCAAGAACACAAATGTCAAATGTTTTTTACTTCTATTATTCGATGTCCAAGTAAATAAAAAACTTATTCACAAATTATGATAAGGGCAAACCTTTATATAATCATGAAAAATTCTGAAAAAAGTTAAAGAACAATACGGATGAGAAATGATCTATTTGGCCTGCTAGCCATATAAGAACTTTTACATTCAAAAGTAATCTTACATTGAAACATGAAATAAACAAGACAAAAGTTTCTACACACATGTAAATAAATATTATCTATCATGTGTCTTCTTTCATTTTTTCCAATACTCACATCTGAAACTAATAATTTAGCAATTCAACTTGGAAAATGGTCATTTATGAAAATCTACATGTTTATCAAAGAGCAATAGATTTTTCTAATGTTATCTGTAGATAGTATTTTCAGAGATTCCTATCAAGTAACTCCTGCTTTTTTTCAAAGTTTTTTGTTTCGTTTTATTTATTTATTTATTTTTTTGAGGACAGACTTTTTTTCTAAATGTCAAAGTGAATGCAGAAAGGTTGCAAATAAGTCACCTTTTGTACAAGGAATGGCGATCAAGTAATAAACAAATTTTCTAGATTTTTGTATAATACTTCTCCTATGCGTGCATGCAATTGTGAGATGTGAACTGATGAAAAATATTGTCCAAAAAGGCATAGAAGGAGGGAGAGATATAAGGGATAGAAGGTTTTTTTAAGGTAGGTAAGAAGATGGAGTTTAGGTGGTGGGAATGGGAAATATATATATATTCATACATGCTTGAATATATATATATATATATATATATATGCAGTTTAAGAAACTTAGACGCACTCACACACAAACACACATACACACGTGTGTGTGTGTGTGTGTGTGTGTGTATAATGCAAATAAGATGTATGTATTCAGAAATTTATTATGTTTCTATAAAAAAATTACAGTTTACGATAAGTATATATATATATATATATATATATATATATATATATATATATACACACAGACACACACACACACAAAATACTGTGCTGAAAAGTTTTCAGCCTAACTAGTTTACCAAGTTCCTACCAAAAAAATGACAAAATATCAAATTTTTGAGAGATGGGCTTTGGTTAGAAAGATAACTTTCATCACCCACCTTATATATATACATATATATATATATATATGTAAGTTTTGTTAAAAATGACATGCAAAACTTGCATAAAAGAGTAATTACTGTCTAAATACACAATATATAAATACACCTATAAACATTTTCTCCAACTACCACTCTCTAATTTTCTAAATATCTATAAAATTCATCTTACATTTTCAAAATAAATCATTTTCACCCTCTATTTTAACATATCACCTGAAGAAGAACAGTATTGTTCTGAAACATGAAAATTTTTGTGTAGTGATATCATAATGCTTTTATAAACCATTTTAATGACAAAATTACAATATATATATATATATATATATATATATATATATATATATATATATATATATAAAGAAAGTAACAGAGACATACACATATATTTAAGCATATGGTAACAGGTTTAATCTGTTGCACCAATATTCCAAAGAAAGAAGGACAAATACCTTGAAAATCAATGGGATAAATCTAGGCTTTTACCTGAGCATGAACACTGTAAATATATTTATATAAATCTATATAAATCTATATATATAATCTGTATACGAAGGTTCTTGTGTGTTTCAAAAATCAAGAAAATAAGCAAGATAAAATTAGAGATCTATATATGATTGATGCAAATTTTTTTTTATTTCTCCACATCTCTTTCCACCACCACCACCATGATTATATTCTCTATTTGGTGAGGGTAGAAAATGTCAATATAAAAGCAGCAATATTGGCCACTAAAAGAAAAATTATTGATAAAAAAAGAATTATAATATTTGAAAGAGGTAAGTATTAAGTTGAAAGAAATGTCACTAGTTGAGTAGACAAATACATTTCATAGAAAATGCACCAAGTTGATAAAGAGGGACGATGTAAGTCATTTATGAGCAACTTGTTCTTCTGTATGCATACCTTACATGTGACTTTTACACCCAAGAAACGCACACTTGAAAGGGGTTAATAAAACTTCCATTTATTCACTTTGTGATCCTTTCCCTCACGCCACTTCAAAAGTGTGTCAGTTGTGCATCAAAATCACAGAAAATTCTACATGCAATTTGTTGCTGGGGACTGTATGGGACTTTGAAACATTCTTTTTTTTCTTGAGAGATAGAGTGATAAAAAATTAGGAAAATAAAAATGAGAGAATAGAATGAAAGAGAGAAAGAAAGATAGAAATTGAGATGTAAAAATGGGAATAAAGAAGAAGGAAAATGTAAGATTGAAATATGAAGATGAATAAAGAGGAAACGTGAATAAAACTGTAGGCAATGTAAGATGACAATTGAAACAATGAACAGACATGAGAAAGACATATAGAAAATTAAGAGGTGAATACACTGAGAAGAAAAAATGTAGTGTTTTTTAGGAACTAAAATGAAAAAGAAAATTTGAAGAACATAAATGAAAACATGAGAAATTAAAAATAGTCCAAGATAAAAAAATATAATAATGAAAGGGGAAAACAAGAAGAGAGTGATGAATATAAAAAGAAATAGAATGAAAAGAAAAAGAATTAGAAATGCTAAAGAAAATGAAGAAATAATAAATGAAGTTGAAGAGCAAAAAGAAAATAGATGTAAATAGAAAAGTTAAGATAAAGTGAAAGAAAAGAAATGAAAAGATAGTGAAATAATGAAAAATTAAGGAAGAGAAAAAGAGGAGAAGGAGAAAGCATCTTATTGTAGCCATTTTTCAATTGCCTGGATAGTGATATTTTTTTTAAGGAAAAAAATGCATCTCTAAATCCCTCTCTGAATAAAATCTTTGTTGACAACATGACGTTATAGAATCAAAAGAAAGTAAAAAAAGAGAAAAAATTATTTGTGTTATTGCTGCTGTTTGTTATTTTTCTCCCTTCTTCTTAACTTACTCTTTCCCTTGGTGTCTGCCATTTTTCTAGAGGTTCAACCCTTACTGTCTGGGCTCAGCAAAAGTTATCATTGAAGGAACAAGTAAGAGGACTCAATGTGATTTTAGTTTATTTCTTCTTTTGCTTTTTTTTTATACATGAAAAGAAAGTTTCCTCACCATTTTCTTCTTTCAGCTTTGTCTGAATTCACTTTAAAGTTGCCAATGGTTAACACTCTGCTGATACTTCTAGCCAAGTATGCAAGTGCCTTAATAGTAATTAGGCTCTATTGAGTAACATCTTAGTAGCTCATTGTAGCGCTTGTAGTGAACTGTTGAAATAGTATTAACTAGTGATGAGAACTGTGCCATAGAGCATTATCAATGTATTTGGGACAAAGGTTAGCAGTGATTTCCATTCATTGAGTTCGGATATGTTATATAGAATAAGAGCCACTTCTGGTGCTCTCTGCAAGCTTCTTTCATCATTATTCCAATCCACACTCCAGTGTTCATAATTTGAATTCCAGGTTGTTTCTCAGTTGGCTTAAATGTTCAGCTTTACATATTACACTTTATATATACATCTACATATATTGTATATAAAAATGAATGCTCCATAGTCATGAATTCAAAGCATGTATGCATACAAGCATTAAGATCACTTTTTCATATACATCCATATATATAAGCATTTGGCTAATTAGCATCTTGTACAGTTGACAATAGATAAAAAATTCAGTTTTTGTTCTTAGTTTTTAGACAAATAAGGTAGATATAAGGGAGTAGTTTGCCTAAGTGTTGACTCATCATATTTCTTCCTTGTGAACCATTGTTACACCCCAGTAAAAAGACCTTTGTCAAGACATCTAGAAAAGTGAATTTCTTTCTTTCTCAAAGTGAATACACTCTTCTCTACATGGAATTCAACATCAGTTTACCATTGTTTTCTATGCTGCTATCTGTGGAACCACTTCGTTCTTTGATTTGAAATTGATTATACAGTTGATTTGACAGATAAACTTCAGAGGTTACTTAAAGTAAAACAATGTTGGCAATTGAAAAGTGGTTGGCAGGTAATAGAAAACTGCAAAGAAGTTCATTGAAGATTTTGGACAACTCATATTCAAGTCTGATAAGAATGAATTGAAGACTTTATCTCTCCAGCTTGTATCCAGTATCAAGAGAGAAAGTATTTTAAAAAAGACCATGATCTTTTTGTATTGTCTCAACAAGAAAATATTGAAAAGCACAAGATTTTGAATTCTAAATCAATGCAAAAATATTTGAGACCAATCACTTGCCCTCCTTTAAAAGACACTCGTAAGGAAAATCAAATAAAATGCGAGACAAAATAGATGTATAATTATATTCTAATCCTCCTTTTCACTGACATATACTGTACTATACTACCTTTCAATAGCAAGATAGATAGAGAAAGAGCTGGGTGACAGCTGGCAAAAAGAACTTCCACATGCAGACATCAACAAACCAAATGAGGTGGTATGTTCCAGAGTTGGATTATAAGTAGTGAAGTATTAAAAATACCCCTTCAACTTAGATTTAACCTCTGTCAATATGAATATTTTTTAGTATGGCAAAAAATACATTATGCTACAAGTATTATCAACAACAAACATGTATGACAAGAGTTATATCTTTTATCTTGACATTTACTTACTTTCTTTATAGTTACAAATGATACAATTTACAAAATTGTTTTAAATTGAATTTTTGGTGAAGAAAGAAAATTGTTAGTTTGAAGTAGTACCTAAGTCTTGTCTTCATGCAAATGTGTTTTTGAGTTAAAAGTGTTTTTGAGTTGTAAGTGTTATGGAAATACAGAAATTTGCATTATGTCTGTTCCTTGTAACAAATTTTGAAATTCTTTCTTTGGTTCTATAAGCATTTGTATTTATGCATTTATTACAAAAGGCAAAAGATGAGTTGATTATGCTTCTTGTCATAAATCTGCTTGGGAAAATTACTCTGCATAATATTCAGTTTCATAATTATGAATTCGTATAAACATCCACTTGATTTGCATCAAAGAGATGAAAATATTTATTTAAAGAAAACATGTAAAAGGTAATAGTTTTACTACACAAATTATAAAAGTGGATTAATGTTATAATGTTACAATCCATGTTATAATGTTTTGTACCATTACAAAACTTAATTTTATGCCATTGACTCAGTTATAATTTATGCATATATCAAAGGGCAAGAAATGCATCATATGACAGTCTGGCTAAATGCACAAACATCACCTCACCAGTTGGTACTGATATCTTGAAATTATATATCTATTATAAACTTCAATTTCTGTCATCACTCATAGCCTAGCTATATCACTGATATGATGTATGACCAAGTCAACTATCAAGAAAGACATTTATACTCATACATACATACATACATACATACATACATACATACAGGGTACAATGGATGAATTTTCATTTGATTTACGCAAAAATAGAAATAACACTGACATCTCATTTTAACAGATATATTTACCAAAATTACAGAAAAAAAATATCTTGAAATATTAAAGAGTAAATTTATTCAATAAAATCACCATTGCTTTCAACCACAGCTCCCAGACAATTTCAGAACCTCCTTCATCTCTTTTGGACAGTCTCTTTGTTCAAGTTGGTGAATACTACCATAATCCTTGCCTTCAGTTCATCTTTGATCTTACAAGGAGTTTTGCTGGTCTCTTGCTCAACTGTGCTCCATACATAATAATAAAAGGGGTTTCAGTTTGGGGAGTTAGGTTGTCAGATGTAAGGGGTGATTTGGTTGCAGAAATTGTCTGACAGTCATGACTGTGTTCTTCTTCTGATGTGGTATGGTGTAGAGTCCTGTTGCCAGACATAGGATCTTCCAGGAGCCATCCTCTTGACCCAGAGTAGCCCTACCTCCACAAGGCAATTGATGTAGGCCTCTGTGTTGAGTCTGAGATCCTGAGTCTGAGAAGATGAATGAAGGCATAAAGTTTCCATCACTAGTGATCACTCCAAACATCATGATGTTGAATGGAGATATCATCCAACACTTTCTGAATGATCTGCACTGTTCTCAGATTGACACCCAAGTATTCTGAAATGTTCACATTAGAGCTTCTGGCACTAATTAGCATGCCATTTCCAAATTTCTAGTGCAATGAATTCTATCATAGCACTCTTATTCTCATAAACGGTGTCCAGCAGACCTCACTATACTACTGCAGTTGACAAAATAAAAAGCAAACAATGCACATGCACAAAATTAAAAATATAAAATGGCAACAATTTACCCATCTCACCCTGTGTGTGCATACATGCATACATGTGTATATGTGATTTGTGTGTGCTACTGTGTATCTGGTTTGTTGCTTGATCAATTGGTGCATTCAAGTTCTATAAGTATATAGATAAAGTGTTTTCTCTCAAGCATACATACATGTCCTTGTCTGCTTTCACCCACGGACAGGTATGGTAAGGCTTATGTTGGAATGGTAAGGCATTCTAATACTATTACAAATATGAACTGAGCCTTTACTCAATTGTGAAGACAAGAATATTTTTGAATAACTAAAAGATTAAGATATTTTTATAAGTGTAGGTAATTATAATCATTTATTACTTTTTTAGAAGTGTATTTCTGATAATGAGTTTACTAAAGCAGTATTAAAAATAAAACCTCAAAATTTATTGCCTTCAATCCAGTACTTTACTAGTATGCTGAATCTGTGAAAATTCTGATGTGACCAATTAGGTAGTAATATCTGTCATGATAAACATTTTACCTATCAACAAATGTGGCTTTTATCTGATTTAAAAGGAAATTTGTTTTATAACAATTTTATGGTTCAAGTTTCTCAAGTCTGTTTTGTAGAATACTTTTACTAATGTTGTCAGTTCCCAAGCTAACAAAAGAAGGAAAGAGATAAGAAAAAAAAAGAGGAAAGTAAATAATGTAAATCACAAATGTTGACATAGATTTAAAAAAAAGTTTCTAAAATTTCACTAAACACTTGTTTATTATGCAAGCATCACAAGCATTTATTTCCCTATAAACATTTCTTAAGCATTTCTGATTCTAAACACATATTCCTTAGTAGTCCTTAAACTAATCAACATCTTTTTTACATATATTCCTGGTAAAATGCCAAACACAATGTCATTTTTGAAGGTCAAAGGTTATTGGGTTAAGGTTGAGTGATTTCAAATTTTTTCTTCTAATAATTATTTTCTCTTTTCATAGAGTTAAGTTAGGATATTAGGGTTATATTTAGATTATTATAACTATTACATACATGTAAATACATACATGAATATATATATATATATATATATATATATATATATATATATAAGTAAGGAGCTAAATAAGTATATATATATATATGTGTATACGTGTGTATATACTTCAATATTTAAATATTAATCAGGTGTAAGTAGAACAATTCTCAATGCTGTATAACAGATGTCCCATACCTGTCTTGACGATAACCATCAATATGTTTGCACGTCAATTCGGGTTTATTGCATTTTCACATCTATGAACAGATATGGGTTATCTGCCCCAGATTCTGACAAATGGACAATGATAAATAAAAAAAAAATAAATAAAAAAAATAAAATAAGATTGCTGTTCGATTGATATGATCAAACGGCAACCTTCCCAGGTCTGCTTCAATATATCACACAGGCGCTGACCAGGAATTCAAGGATGAACATCGAGATGAGATGATTTTGATATAACATTTTAATAAGTAATAAAAGATAAAAAAAAAGAACTATTTAAGTACGAATTAGAATGTCCAATGACCTGAACCTCAAAATTATATTCGGATACCCAACGTAGACGAAATAAACATTTACAATACACAACAGCAAATATGAATGAATACAGGTGACTACGAATGCAAGAGATTAACACAAGATAAAATGGGGAGAACTATATTATTTATAAACACGTGGTATGGTGTATGTGGTAACCTAATATTCGTGGAAGTGTATGCATGTTCTACATGGGTCTAAGAACATAATAACTTATCTTTATATCAGTTCCTTCTCTCTTTCTTTTACTGTCTTTTCTTTTCTCTCTTCCTCTTCTTTCTTTATACACTTGAAATGTATGTAGTTGTGACTGTTTCTGTTTCTGTTTCTTTCAGTTGACTATCATATTTTCAGCATACAAATATTCTGAAAATGTTTGCACATTTCTTTATTCTTTTCTTCAACCAGCATCATACTTTCTGTCAAAATATCTTCCTTTATATGTTGACTTTTCTGCGCTGCTATCTTTCTTTCTTTTCTTTTCTTGATAAACCACTTGGCTTTGCTTTCTTTTTCTTCCTTGAATAAACCGGAATCAGCTTACAAATTATATTACAACTTTTCTTCTTATCTTCGTCGCTATCTTTCTCTCTTCCTTGATAAAATGATTTGGCCTTGCTTTCTTCTTCTTCCTTCAAAAAGTAAGAATCAGCATACAAATAATATTACATCTTCTTTCATCTTTGTCGCGATATTTCTTTCTTTTTCGATAAACGGCTTGGCTCTGCTTTCTTTCTTGTTCTTTCAACAAATGTAAACCAGCATACAAATCTTCTCTTATCTTCGTCGCTATATTTCTTTCTTTCTTGATAAACCGATTCGGCCTTGCTTTCTTTCTTGTTTTAATGAATAAGAATTTATAAGTTCGGTCTTTTTCTTATCCAGAGTTGCTTAAGATGAACTGGTTAAATTATCTCAGATGCATTTTTGCTTCATTCATCATTTATCAGCAAATATAACTTGTTTTGTCGAGATTCGACCTGCAACTGACTTCAAACTTTTGCTTTCCATGTGATTTGTTTTTGGTACAAATTCTAACTCCTGCTGCTTCATGACTTGCAACTGACTTTTATGTCTAGCTTATTTCCTGTCTAGACATTTGTTACTTAGGATATCTGGGTCAACTAGCCTTGACCTGCTATTCCAAAGCTGACTCTAGTCTCCCACGTGATCATCTCCTTGTTACCACACAGAAACCATTCTCAATATATGTGTGTAGGTGTGTGTGCGGCTATCTATATCCATAACAAAGAGCAAAATATATATTAATAAATATACATACTATTCTGTTTTATGCATAAAACACAAGATAATATATATATATATATATATATATATATATAAATAAAAAATATCTAGCGAGCCAGATGTTCCTACCTAGGTTTCACCTAAACTGATCATCAGGGAAAGCTGAAATTACAGGATACTTTGAATGAAATTTTTATTAGCATTTAAAGTAGAATTAATTTTACCAGTGGGTTCTGTTAAGATTGATACTGATCAATGCAGTTTTAAAAACAGGAGAGTAACAATATATGCCAAGGTGTTGTAAGAATGAGTTCATAATTCAACTCTTTGTTTAACACTAGGGTTTTCCAGAGTACAAAATACTCAGCTTTCCTTGCTGATCCATTTAGGTGAAACCTAGGTAGGTCCATCTGGCTTGCTAAGTATTTTTTATTTATGTTGCTCTACCTAAGTATTGAGCACTTTTTGTTAGTTGATTACTCATTTTGGGTTTTTTTCTTTGGGTTACGTGCTGACTCGGTCTGAACCCTTTTGTCTAACATGTACTTAGCTCTTTCTTTTTTTAAAAACATTTTTCCCTTCTTCGTAGATTCATGGAAGGTTTTTCAACACAAGTATAGTTATAATCTCATTTATATATATATATATATATATATATATATATATATATATATATATAAGAACTGTGTGTGCACATGCTGATAATACTACCGAATTGTGGGAAGATTTATTTACTGGATCACCTGTGATGTTAAATTCTTTTAAGCTCTCTTCAGTTCAAGTGTGATTAACAAAGATTTTGATAAGATTCATTGTAAAAAACTCATTTAAATTTTTGAGAATCATTGATTAGTTGACTTTAATTCAAAAAACAGTCAAATTTACTCTTTTTCTTTAACTTTTTTTGTACCAAGATTTCTGCTGATTTTTCACAATGAATATATAAATTTTTAATGTATTTACAATAGATATAGAAACAAACTGATATATACATTTAAAGTGATATGATATTAGAATATACTTGGAGAAACAACCCATTTTAATTAAAATAGATTAATTCATGGAAAAACAAATTGGATGAAAAATATTTTGTACTCTTGAAAACTAATGTTAAACAAAGAGTTGAATTATGAACTCACTCTTACAACACCTTGGCATATATTGCTACTCTCCTGTTTTTAAAACTGCATTGATCAGTATCAATCTTAACAGAACCCACTGGTAAAATTAATTTTACTTTAAATGCTAATAAAAATTTTATTCAAAGTATCCTGTAATTTCAGCTCTAAAATTATTTTCTGCAAATGTTGGCAGATTAAGTTCTTCTTTCTTACTCCTAAAATTATTACCACAGACCTTGTGTTTGGAGACTAGAATCCTGACAGATGATATTCTACGAGATTTCTCAGCAATCTATTTTTTCTTTTTGTTATCGTTTCTTATAAATACCACATTTCCCAAGTTGAAAATGTACAAATTCATATTCTATATGATCTGGTCACAATGAAAACTTCAGACAGACACATTAGGTCTTACTGACACCTTTTTGGACTCTCATCCATTCTAGTTAAAGAGTTTGGGATCTTTCTATAAATAGCATCTTTTTACTCTATAGTTAGTTTCCACATTGAGGTTGACTGCTTCAGCAATGATTGATGTCTTCTAGCTTACTTCCACTTTTATTTATTTGAAAGAAGATGAGGAGAGAAAATGAACTGATGACTGAAACATACATACATACATACATACATACATACATACATACATGTGATTTTTTGTATATGTTTGCATTTGTGTGTGCAAATATTATGTACAATATAATGGAAAGAAAATTGTATTATGATACTTGAAAAATGTTTAATATACTTTCACATAAAAATAATCTTCCTGATATTAAGACAGGTTATTTATTTTAATGTGAATTTAAAGACACAATTTTACCAAAGATTTTACATGCAAGAAAATGGTTTGTAGAAAAATTCAGCCACTATTTGTGATTGTTATATAAAGATTTTGAATTCCAGTTGAATTTGTTGTATTCACTTATGTACAAAAATAGCCTTTAGCTATAGATTTAGCAAGACAGATTAGGTTCTATAGCCTTGGTTGGCAACCAGTCTACTGCAGAAAGTAATGGTAACCTACTGCAGGAAATCATCTGCCCAGTCAGTCACTTTTGAGACATGATTGCCCAAGTGTGTACCATGTATGACACTTAACTGACTAAGATAAAAATTACTATAATTCTAGAATTTCATGTACCAATGCAGAAAATTGTAGAATGATTTAGAAATTTCACATGAGTATAGTTGAACTGATATGGTCATTCATTGTATGAATTTATTTCATTATAATGTTCATTAAAAATAAATATAACTAACTTACAATAAAGCAAAAGAACAAAGCAATGAAATTACATTACTAAAAAGCTAAAGATAATGATCAGTGCTATTAAATTACCTCTATGCAAATGGGGAAAATATGAGATCAGTAGAAACCTTTCTTGAAGTGGTGCTTCCCAAAACATATTTGAACAGGTGCTCAAAAATATGCAAACAAAATTCAATAACAACATAAAAAGAGCTTTAAGAAAATGAAAAAGAAACAGTCAAAATATCAAAAGTTCTCAAAAATACAGTTAGTAATAAACTGCACTAGAAAGGCTAATAACAAAAAGAGAAAAGAAGTAGCAAAAACTTCAAAATATTTTCAATGTATTTCTCTTCATCAGAGTCTGCAATATATAGGGCTATGACAAAGAGAAATACATTGGACATACTTTTAAATTCTTCAAAATCTACTTATTACATAAACTGGTTGAATAAAGAATAAAAATAATCTTAATAAAACTTATTAGTACTAATTGACAACTCAGTAATGACTACAATTGAAAAGAACTTATCTAAACTTAATATAACACTTATTACGACTACTTCAAAAACAATAAATTTAATACAAAACGAAATAATTATCAAACTAAAACCTGAAGAAGGAATTTATAAAATAGACTAAAAATGTCACAAGAAATTCATAGATGAAATATCTAGGAATTTAAATAAAATAAAATATGAAAACAAAATGGATCTTTTCAAAACAATACAGCTGCTCATTTAAGTGACAAACTTCTCCACATTAATCCCCTTAACGCTCTATCTCTATCTCAATATCAAGCAATTTATGACAAACCTGCTTGTCAAAATATCTTTTTATCAGTAAACCACTGAAAAAACAAGAATCTTAGCACTAAGCACCATCACAATTCAACACTATATATATATATATATATACTAGTTCAGTTCAATTAGTTAATGAATACATTAATTTATAGCAACTAACAATCTTTTTCTTCCTAATCTTTCATACACTATATACAGATTGTGTGCCAAAATTCATTCAATCAAATTTTAAATAATGTATTACAAAATTCAAATGTTAAATTATCAAATTTTACTTTTAAGTGTTAATATTAGTACAATAATTTTCATTCAATAATGCATATCTGCATAAAAAACTTTCACCCTGTTTAAGTGAAGTTCAACATTATCCTAGAGTGAGAAATTTTAATGGGAAGTAAATGGACAATATCTAACCTTGAAGTACATATCTGAAGTTTCTAAGTTCTAGATTTTTAGTAGGTCACAGATAATTATTAAATGAAGGACTAACCATTTAAATTCATATTTGAGATTTCTGTTTACATTCAAAATGTGCTATGTAAATTTTGTTATCTCCTTCCTTTTTCTACACACTTTTTGTACTTGCACTGTCACTATGTGATGATATATTAGAGTGAATGAAAGTTTTATTTGTTTAATAAATTCTACTATGATATAAATTCTTATATAAATATTTCAATTTATTTGTTTGAACATTATTTTTAATAGATACTTGTATTTAAGAAGATACTCTGTTTTTAATTAAACTGTATATTTATACATTTATCTCTACCAGCCTGAATATTTTTGAGAAATTTTGCTAGGAAAATATGTTTGTATGTTTGTATGTTTGTATGTTTAGAATGCATCTGTCCTATCTTGAGGACTGGTTACGTGGTCTTGATATAACTTGGCACTAACTTGGTGAATCTTATTGTGCATGCATGATCAGACACTCTCCTGTGAGATAAACCAGTTGGTAATGAAATGTGATTGAGCAAGCTTGTCTAATGTGTGACCATTACATTCACAGTGAATCATGTCTTGCTTAACACTTAGGGAGTTATCTGTAGAAAATATTTGAATGATTAATAATGCTTTTATGAATTTGTCAATCAGTGAAGCCCAAATAAAATTTTGGTACCATTGTTTTAAACTTAGCCAAGAATTTATTGAAAGTTAATTCAAAGAAGTTTAACAGAATACCCCACAAATGTAAACACATATGGATGGTAGTCAAAATAAATTGGTAATGCCAGAATTGGGAAACCTACCAGTTCCACACATTATTAAGAAAGTATCCAGCTATTTTGAATATTATGACTGCTCATTTTTCCTATTTTGTACTGTTTTCAGACAAACATAATATTATTCAGGTTTGTTCAACTTTGACCCTGTGACTTCTAACTTTTCTCAAAGTTAAAATTACTATAAAAGAGATATGATTATGGAAAATGTTACAAGGCAGCTGATGGAAATCCAAAAAGATACCTTTTCAAATTGCTTTAAAAAACTGGAGTAAGTGTATTAGCTATCAAGATAAGTAAGGCACCTTTGTCCTAAGTATTTTTTCATTCATATTAAATAACTTAATCACATCTGAACTGATCTTATATATGGATGTAGGCATATATATGTATGGAGAGAATCAGAAAGAGATAGTAAAAGAGAAAGAGTCACAAATATACAAGTTCATATATTTGTTTAATGAAATAATCTATGTTTTAGGTGGGTTTTATTTCTTAATTTTTCTTTATATATTTCATATTGTTTCCAAAGAAAATTTAATCATTCTGTGTTATAAGTACAACAGCTGATAGTGAATTAAGCAATTTTTCTAATAATCCTTTTCATGATCATTCTAGAATCTCATTTAGAAAGAATTTTTCTTATAAATAAATTCCCATATATTTCTAATCAATTTTATATTTTTCATAGAAAATTGTTTGAGGCATTTTGTTGAAATTTGTTTTCAACTTTGATTATAAAATATAGAAAATGAATAAACCTTGGATACACATTTATTTTAATATCTATTACAAATCACTTGGAAAGTACTTTTTTATCAAATAATTTGCATTTTGTGAACTGATATGATTTTTAAAATATTTTCATCATAAATTCAAATTTTATTTGTTTTATAACAGTTCCTCTAATTTTATTAATTGATCTATAATGAATAAATGAATTTAAATGAAAGATTTAGAAAAAAAAGTTAGATGCATAAAACTTTGATCTGTTCTACACTTATTTTCTGACTAATGTTATAAATTTCTATCCATGTTTAGCTGACAGCAGAATCAAATATTTAATAGATGATGTGAATCATTCTGTAAGTTACATGTGGTGAACATGCAGCGAGTGCTTGAAGCAAGCATCAGAAAATGAAACTTAATCCAAACTTTGCTGAAGAAAGAAATAAAAAAGTAAAGGAAAAGAAAGGTTTCAGGTAATGATTTACAAAACACAAAGCCAAGTTGCATATTGAGTTGCCGACCTCATGCATAATGGATCTGATTCTACAGGTTTACTATTTGCCCAGTGTCGATTGCCAAAAATCCTTATTTATCACAAGATACATGCCATTTTTCATTCAGCATATGTTTTCTGACCTTACCTTCATCCATTTCCTACTCATGAGGATCCCAAGTGTAGAAGAGAAGAAAAAGAGAAGGGTTCCTTTCTTAGGGCTCATGTTTATTATATATACAAAGCAGAGGAAGATCAAGCCACAGTACAATAATCAGAGTATGAATTCCACTTATCATTTCCATATTTGTTTCCATATTTCAGAAGGGGAAAAAACGTGAACATGACTCTTACTACAACTAATTATGATAGCATTACAAATAATATTACAAAGAATAAAATCAAAAAAGGAATACCATTGATAATACATCATAAGAAAAATAACAACAAAGGGAAAAGGTAGAAGATGAAAATTATCATTTAAGAAATATAAAAAGAAGATAGAAGAAAACAGATATTGCTATGAATAACAACAATGTTAATAATAATAAGATGTAGCGACAGAAAAAGATTATTGTTATATTAATAGATTTACCACAGTTAATGATAATGATGATACGGAAGTAAAGAAGGGAGTAAGAAAAATGAATGAAAAGAAACTGAGAAATATTAATACTTATTATTATCAATAATTATGGCATGAAATCCTTTATTGTTGTAGCCAAGAATAAATATATCAAAATAAAATATATCAAAGAAAAGATAGACAAAACCAAGAAAAGCAATAAACACTACCTCTTTGAAGCAAAGATCAGACAATAAACTACATCATAAGTGAATACAGCAAATTGGCTCAAAAGAAATAAAAAACAACCATGATAGAATAGGAATAGTTACACACTGGAAACTCTGCAAATGGCCATGTAAAAAATATTATTAACACAGACAAGAGCTTATTGTAGAAAATATTTTGGGACTTTGAAATTCAGACTTCATATCCTATCAAGGTGAGAAGACTGGGTGGGGTTAATAGTTGTAAATAAGAAAAGAAGAACCTGACAGATTGTTGGTATGGCTGTGCCAATGAACCACAAGGTAAAAATGAAAGTGAAGAATCTGAAAAAAATAAATAAATAAAAACAAACAAAAAATTGGATCTTTCTCAGGAGCTGAAATAAGTATAGAACATGAGGATTAGAGTTGTGCCTATAATAGTTGGAACACTTGGAATAATGCCCCAAACACTAGAGGCAAGATTAGGTTAATTTCTCTCTGAATTTCTGGCATGAGAAGCTATCATTATTTATACTATTTACATTTGGACTGTTGTCTTCATCTTTGTTGTTATCACAATCTTTCATCCTTTGTGCCCTTCTGGCCTTTATTTGGGGTAACCTACAAAGAATTCTGAAATGAACTGACATAGGTGATGAAATAAAAGCAGTCTATTCCCCATAGATTAAATAATTTTTGGGGGATAGACTGCTCTCATTTCACTACCTACTCTACCGGCCATAATTATTAAGCCACCGCAGTTTTAAAAAAAAATGATTTCATACTATTCTTAAGTGGATAATTCTAAATGAAAATAGAATGGTTCTTTTGTTATTTTTGCAAAATTTTACAAGGCATAGAAGCAAAGATGAACTCGTCCAAATCACCATAAATTTTCTTCATTCTTTCATTGATGAAACTGCAATATAGGTAATTATCAAATATTTATAACTTCATTTGATGCACATGTTATTGTGCAGTATTAACAAAAGAACCATTCTATTTTCATTTACAATTATTCACTTGCCAATAAATACTAAAAAATAGTCTGAAATACATCATTTTTTTAAAACACTGTGATGGCCTAATAATTATGGTCGCTAGTGTATATCTAGGGATATACCCATGTCTAGTTCTTACTTTTAGTACTGATCAGTTATTGCTTGCCTTGTTTCCACTGAGTTCAAGTACACACTGCCTAGCCCAGGGACTGAAATAGACTATTGTCCTAGGACAATAGAATAATGGAATTGAAAATTCAAAGAAATTTTAAGACCATACCTATGTCAGCATTATTGAAAACAGTTAGAAATCTAAGGTGAGTGCTATAGTAGAGAAGGGACAATGATAGGACTTAATCTTCAGTATAAGCCACTATTTACTACTGATATAAACATTCTGTAAGTGAAATCATCATCATAATCATAATAATTACAAGAAGTAGAAATAATAAAACCATTTAAATAATAAAAGAAAAATTCATATTAAAACCGCTACAACTACTATTATTAATTATTATTATGTTTGTTAGAAAAGAATATGAAAGAGAATAAGAATAGTAATATTCATACTACTAGATCTAGAAATACAAAATCAAACCAATGGAAGAACAACAACAACACCAACAACACATTAATTCTAATACAAATTCTCATAAGAAGATTTAGAATTGCTAAGTAGCCTAATGGTTCAAGCAAAAAGCTTAGATTGTCAGATGCTAATGTTATTTTGTGTTTCTTCCTGTACCTTGTCCTATTAGTAATCATCTTGACTTATCCTTGTCACTGTTATGCCATGTTACATCTAGGAATCAAGGACTAGGGTGATGTTATGCACTATTTCTGTAGCCCCTGTGATAGCTAATTCCTAAAGTGGATGAGCACTATTTTCAGAAACAAGTTGTTGTTTATCACCAATATTATGAATTATAATAAGAAAAAGAATAAAAGAAATAATAAAGGGAACAAAAGAGTAGCAGAAGAAGAAATAGTAAAATCAACTGTAGAGTTTTCATACAAATGATGAAAAGGATTTAAAGAAATCTGATGTTAAAGAGTGAAAGCAAATGAAGAAATGCATAGGAAAAAAGAAACAGAAAAAGTAAATGAACAATAATATTGAAAAAAGCAGCAAGTGAAAAGGAAGGAAAAAATGATAATAAAAGGAGGAAGAATGTTTTTATTGGTAGTTACAGCTATTTGAAAATAAAAGAAAAAGAATGAAGTGAACAAAATAAAGAATAACAAAACTCAAAGGAATAATAAACAAAAGAAATAAGTAGAGAAAAAAGAAAGAAAGAATAAGAAACATGTAGGAAAACAAGTACAGAAATAATAATAATAATTAGTAGTAGTAATATTATTATCAACTTTATTGTTATTAATTTAAAAAAGAAGAAAAGAAAGAAAGAAAGAAAGAAAGAAAGAAAATAAAAGATTGAAGTTGTCATTGGTGTTGGTGCTTGGGTGGTGTCAGTAGTGTTGGAGGTCTGCTCTGATCATGGCTTGGCACATTTGTATTATAAAGTGGTTTATCACTTGAACGACCATCTCTTCAGCCTATAAATCACATACCAGTCAGAGGGGACATTGGCCATTTGTAGTGTTAGAACTGTTATTAGCTGGCCAATCATTTCTATGAAAATGACAGTAATCACAACTATGAATCAAATTCTTCAAGTATTTACACCAAACATTGCAGAGTTGGAGACGGGTAAACCAAGCCACAAGAACACTGTTCCATTGCCACTTATTATCATTATTATTTTCATCATCATCATCATCATCATCATCATCATCATCATCATCATCATCATCATCCTTGGCATGACTGCTGCTCATATTATTATTATTATTATTATTAGTGCCAATTGTTTTGTTGTGGTTAACATTATCATTTAAAGTGCTAATAATAATATCGTAAGATAACTTTTGTTTTTATTCTTACAATTATGTTATTTTAAAGCATGTGATCATTGTTATAGTAGTTTTTATTATTTTAATAGTTGTCAATATTTAGTTTTCTTAAAAAGAATATATTGAAAATTAAGAAACTGATTACAGTTGTCAAGATGAATGAAAGATCTACCACTAATCTAAAGACAGTTCAAAGCTAAATTGATTGGTTACAAAATATCTTAATTTGAAACTTCCCTTTGTAAAAGAACACTTGTTATTTTACTGACAATCTCTTAAAATAGTCTATTTAGTACATTTGAGTTGTTTTGTTTTATTTTTAATAACTTTTAGTTCTTTTTAGTAATACCTTGAAAATAACTAACATTCTCCTATCCTATTGTTGTAGCTGTTGTTTTACCCTACAAAACATCCTATGGATACAAAACATGTTGAACATGGAGATACAAAACTTAGGAGACAGATTTAAAATTCTTAATTTATCTTCTAAAAAAGTGAATAATTAAAGTTATTTTCTGCCTGTAGAAAATGTAACAATATTCATATTTACTACTATTTTTCAGAGATTTTTACTGTTTTGGTCAGAATATTTATCTACTAATCTTTTTAATTTCTGTCGTTGTGGTGCAGTGAATGTTGGCTCAGAACAAGAAGCAAAGTTTGAATTCCAACTGAATTTATTGCATTCACTTACACACAAATACCCTTGGGAAAGGTATTAATCCATCTCTTCTCTTCAGCTATGGGTCAAATAAAAGGACAGATTGGGTTCTATAGCCTTGGTTGACAACCAGTCTACTGCAGAAAGTAATAGCAATCTACTGTGGGAAAATCTTCTGTCTAGTTTCTTTCAAGACATGATTGTCCAAGCATGTATCACATATGGCACTTTTATGATTGATTGATTTATTATTGCAGTTCTGACTTGTTATGACATTTTCTTCTTTTATTATTGTTTTTTATTATACCTTTTGGAATAAATTCATAAGTTAAGCAATAAAATAAAAATTCTCATGCATTCATTGATATCCTACTTACAGATTACTTTCTTAAAAGCTAGATTTACAACCATTTTGAATTTTTTGTTAGTGTTATATTTCCAGAACTGATTTGATATATCCAGCAGTCATAAAATTTGGTGCAGTGCAAATTTAAATTGACTTAAAAGTTATCCACAGATAAGACTTCCAATTAATGTGCACAGTTCTATTTAAGAGGAGGGATCAATAAGTTTGTAGCTTAATACAGTTAGGTTTTGATCTGAAATTTTCATTATTAATAGAGAAGTGTTGGATTAAGTGCATTGACAAGGAAAAACATAGTGAAAAATGAATATTTTTGTATCATAAGGGTAGACGTTTATTGATGTGTTTTAATTATTAATATATAGCAGTTTATTGTTTTTTTTATTTTTTTAATCCCAAGCAAGCTGAGTTTGAATTCCAGTTGAATTTCTTACATTCACTTATGTGCTAATACCCTTGGGAAAGTTATGGATTAAATAACAGGTCAGATTGGGTTCTATAGCCTTGGCTAGCAACCAGTCTATTGCAGAAAGTAATGGCAACCTACTGCAAGATAATCTTCTGCCCAGTCTTTTGAAACATGATCGCCCAAGCATATATCATGTATGGCACTTAACTGAAGGTGCGACTGCCACTAGTTTGCAGGGGGTTACAGTGAGAAAAAAGATTATTGAAGAAAGAATAAAAGATGAATGGGATTCAAGAAGATAGAAGATAGCAATTGATATTGCATTTAAATTTTTGAAGATTGTAGTTATCAGGGAAGCAAGTAAACGGAAGGGAGTTCTACAGGTGGGAAGCACAAGGAAAGAAACTTTAGGAGTAGAAATGGTGGCATGCATTAAAATAGATTTTGAGTTGTTCTGCATTATTCTCACACAAATAAGTCTTACACAACTTTTTTGTACAGGAAACATCTTGATATATTTCTATGTTGTGGGTGGTATATTGTCGCACAAACAGAAGACAACAACAAATAAAACAAAGACTTGAATAAAAAAAAATTATTGCCATGTTTATTTTTGTTAGAGAAAATACATAAACAAAAATAATGCTACAGTGCATTAAGAAAAAAAAATTCTGTAAGCTCATGTAGATCATGAGAATAGCATTGTACTGAGAAGGACAGTGTTGGTAGTTACTGAAGTGTGTGGTCCTGAAAAAGAAAAGTTTCAAAGTTGCTGAAGAGTGTTGTCCTTAAAAGGACAGTTTATTACATATTGTTTCTGCTGGTAAGGATGGTTGAAATGGGGAGGCTGTTGGAACTAGCTGGAGTGGCAAAAGCTAGATGCCTACTTTAGATGGCTGGAGCAACAGCCAATGGCAAGCTGGAGTTAATGATAGCTGGCCAGCTGGAACTGCTGCTGATGACTGGAGCCATGGGATGGCTGTCAGCTAATGTTGCTGGAACAGATACTATGATCTTTATCTCCTTGACTGCCGAATGCTTGTTGTATTTACCCAAGTCTCCCCACTGAGACAGGATGTGACACAAGGTTGGGTTTTATGTGGATAACCTGAGTGTCAACACTCGGGCCAGGTACAAAAATTCTCTTGTTTCCACAGCTGTTGGTTGTGCTGGACTCAGTAGAGACTACCAATTCCTCTGTCTAGTGCAATGGGAAGGTACAGCCTTGGGTAGGTGTCCCCCAGAACTGGACACCTCACAGTATTTATTTTCCACAGCTGCACCTCTGTCCACCGACAGATGAAACTGAGAGATGATAATGACTGCAGGTGACTGTTATTTACCCATGCCTTATCTTGACTCTTACATTAAGGAAATATTCAAATACAAGTTTTTTTCTAGCATTGTTTTATTATTTTCTATCATATTTAAAATGTTGCCAGTAATGCTTGAATTAAGAAATTATGAAACTTGTACAAAATTAAATTAGAAAACAAATCAATAAGCAATATATTTGCATCTTCAATGAATCACGTGTAAAAGAGAAATTACTGTCAAGTTTTGAAATTTGGATACTTTAAATATTTGCTGAAAATATACATTTGTTTTCAATTAAATATGTCAGAAATGTGCACACTAATAAACACACATACACACACACTTTATTAGATAATCATATAGATAAAGAAAGAGAATGGTAGACAGGAAAACATAAGATGATGGATACCTATGTGTAGCTATCTGTGTATATTTGATTACGTGTTATTATGTAACTGACCTGGCGGTTATAAATAAAAATGGAATTATGAAAGCAAGAAACTTGCAAATTAATTTTATTCATGATTATGATTGATAAAAAATAAGGTTTCATCATTTTCTATTTTATTCCACAGCATAGAACATCATAAAAAATAACAATGTTTCTATTTTTATTCCTTAAGTAGAAGAATGAAATAGGATTTAAAAAACTGAGTGAATATTCATCTCCTGCAGAAGATCATTCTCCTCTAACAGTTCTTAAAGGAAAAAGCTAGAGCATATAGAAATCATTCTGAAGAATTCTAAAGGGAAGTAATTATAGGCATATATTCTAAAGGGAAGTAATTATAGGCATATATTCTTTTTCCTCTGACCTGATGTAATTACCTGTTTATCTGATTTTTCTCAAACAAACCCTTCTGACCATTTCTTTCCAACCATTTATATCATACATAGCTTTTTCCAATTCTTCCTTTCTGATTCTGATATTGTCTGACTCGATCAATAAAGTTTCTTGTTGGTCTACCAATTGATCTTTTCTTATAATTTTGGATACCAGAGTAAAACCTTTTTGTTTACTGCTCCAGGAACAGCCACTGAACTGTGCTAACCTTCCCTCAGTTGTGTCTATGTAACACTTCTGCCCAAAAGCAGAATGTACAATTGTCGAAATTCAAGTTTACAACAGAGAGAGGATTTGTTTAAAAAAATATCAGAGCTTTTCAATCTTCAAATAAAAATAAGTCCTGAAGTTTTGTTAAAAGTAATCAGAGCATTCAATTTTTTAAAATAATCAGGCTGTCAATTCTCCACATAAAAACACATCTTTTCAGCCTTTATCAAACTTTGCAGAGACAGCCAAATAACAATGTGAAGTACCGGCAGCGGTGTGGGGATCATTTGGTCTTTGTTGCCTGAAAATCTCTCTTCAAATCCTACTTAAAAATTATTTTCATAGCAGTGCAAACTTTTCGTTAAGAGTAATCAGAACTTTCAATTCTCTAAATAACTTTTAAAACAATAATGTTCTTTCGGGGTTCTTATTGGAGGTGCATTCTTCAACATTAACTCTTTAAGTTAATTGGTGGCAGGCTTTTCTACGTTTCTTTACATCTTCAGCCATAAGTTCTGTGGTAGGCGATCAGCTTCTGGGTCGTGGCTCCCCAATTGGGAACACTTTCTCCTCAGTCATCACATTTCGACTGCAATTTCAAAAACTACCCAAACAACTCTCCTTTTTTGCACTGAGTTCAGATTTTTATAGCTGTCCCCAATTCTCTCGGGGGATCTATGTGACTCAAAGCTTTGACCAATGAGATCATTTTCCGATTTACAGGAAGCCATGGCTCGACGAATGAAATATCAACCGCTCACATGACGTAATGTTTTTCTGTCTTTTTCTTTCAATTACATCATCTGTTTTTTGATTTTAGAATCTGTTCCCAGGAATAATTTATGAGGATTTAACCCTATCTAACCTCATCAAGGAAATCCTGACATTTTGTTATGACTACGGCCATTTTTCAAGTTTTCACTGGCACAAAATAATTCGTTTTGAATGCAAAAAAAGAAGAAAAACTATATATTTCTCTTTTTTCCCAATTATCAGCTAATTTCTCTATTCCCTGGATTTTACAAGGACATAATAGTAAAAAAATAGTTTTTTACATAAGCTCACATTGTAGATTACAATAAAACACAACTAACAATACCACTAATATCAATTTCTCTCACTCTGTTGTATTAAACCAAAAAGCAAAAATATACCGATGTGGAAATAGTGTTACATCTATAATCTTTGGTAAATTTCCATATAGTTCTTCACTGGGAATATATTGTTTTCAGCTGACATTTGGTGCTGCTTTCAATAGTCAAATGTATATACCATCTAGTTTTTGACCAGTAATTCTGTTAATATCTAACTGCTTGACCTATTCAAGATGACTGTTTCTACTGTTGACCTCATGGGGATTACCCAACTTATTTACCAGAATGCCTTCTAGGTGGCATTCTATTCAGGTCTATAAAAGTAAGGGAAATAAACAGTTTCATTCTCTTTTTACTCTGAGATATAGCAATAGTGGTAAAAACAGCACTTTTCTACTCAGGAGAGACACTCCTCAAGCAAGTCACCTATTATATTTATGTTTATTATAAAAAACAAAAAAAGGAAAAAGTGACTCTAACTTTTTATCTAAATAAAATAACAATTATACCATTTTAAAGATTTTGTTTTTATTTTATTCTTTGTGAATTCATCTTGTTTGTTTATACTTTTCAATTCATGGTTTTATGAAAATCATTTTAATGGATCAAGACATGGATTTCTGAAAATCCATGTACATCAGAATTATGACATTTTTGTATTTTCTCAACTATCTAGATTTTACAATTTTTCTGACATATTTTTCAGACTAAATATTTTAAATTTAAATGCTAAAGTCGTTCTTGTTTCTTTTATTTCCAAGAAATTGTATATAATAAAAAATAATTAAATCCATATTCAATAATTTAATACTTCTATATATATACACTTGACATGTATTTCTTGATTAGTAACATAATCCAACTTTTTCTGTTTTTACGGAAAAGTGATATATTATAAACAGAAAAAATTATTAATAGTAGTTATCACAATTTGATTAATTAAATACATTGTTGACCCATTTTGCTGATTATAATATATAATTCAACTTTTGTGTAAAAAACAAATAACAAAGCAGCAAAATGTTAAATGTTGGAAATATGAAAAATCAACTAGTTTGTTATCTCACGGTAATAAACTAATCAATTTTTCATATTTTCAACATTTAATATCTTCAACATAGACACTGAAAGACACTCATATATAATGATAATAAATCTATTAAGATGAATATTATAGCAGCTTAAATAAATTAAAATAGTGTTGGGTGTCATTATGATGTGTGTCTGAGAACAATGATATCTATCCATTTTGGTGTCACTGCCTGCTTTCTTCAAATGTCCTGTTAAATACCTCATTCAAAATAAAATAATTAGATAATAGAACACAGATAGACATTTTGAAACAATATTCACAGTTTGGGATAGAATATATTATGGTCTTTACTTTATCCATTGTGACATATTTCATGAATTGCTTCCTACTTTTCACAATCCTATGTCTATTTTTGTTAATTCCTTCTTTTACCTTCATTGTGTGTCACCACATTCTTGTAGTTAATTTCAAAATGTTCACTTTTGGGTGATGTCACATACTATGTCTATGAGTTTTCATAGAATAACTTTTTCTCATGTTAAAGACTTTTCATCTATTGTATTTTTAGTTTAAATTTCTAAATATATTCATCTATCAATTACAGTGAATGTTGAAGATTGGCCGGACAATTGGAGAAGTTGTTCAACAGTGTGACTAAATATTACATTCTAGTATCAGTGTTTTTGAATGTTGATGTGTCTTTCTTTGGACAGAAATTTATAACAAAAGTAATTTGATACATATTTATATTTGAAGTAATCAAAATAGTTTCATTTCACTACCTGTGGTTGAAAAAAGGTTCTAAAACCTTAATTCATATGCAGGCAGATTATTTTTCACCACCTAACAAGACCAAAGATATGAACATTAATTGACAATTATCCTGTGTGTTATTAAGTGAGAAACTGAATGCTTCAGTGGATTATCTATGATTATGTATGAAATATACAATTCATTTGTCTCTGAGCATTAATATTTTAGGACTTATTTTAGACTTCATTCTCCTCAAATAGCATAATTAATTGTTTCTATTGTTATGACAACAATAAACTATTTTATACACTTATGCTTATAGAATAATGTTTGCATACCTTTACAAAAGAATCTTGCATATCCATATACTTATACATACATGTTGATGTATGTATGAGCTTGTTTATGTGTGAGTGAGGTGGAGGGAAAGTGAGAGAGAAAAGGAGAGAAAGAGTCATGAGTGTATTTGTTTATGTCTAACAGCTTTCAGTATAGGAAACATATATTGTTAGATGAAGAAAAAAGATTTATTTATAAGATTCTACATTTAGTATAGAAGAATATAAGACATTATGATTTAATCAGAGTTTAATAAGTTTAGTTTTTCATTTATTATCACAGTTCTCATATTTTCCTAGCATTAGCAAGCCTCATTATTTTATTAAGGCAAACACTGTCCACTTTAATAATATTGCCACTAAACTCCTGCTATTAACTTTCAGTTTAATCAGCTGAATAATCGAGCAGAAAATATATCATTTTTAGTTTTTAATAACTATTTAATATTCATTTTTTTTCCACATCAACACCCACTAAAAAAGTTTGATTATGTGTTTTATGTACTTTTACATAGCAGTTAAGTAAATGTAATTAATTTATTTTCATTCATGTATTACAATATGTTCAACTGTGTTAATAACTTGATGATATATTAATAAATTATACAAATACATTCACATACATACACATCAACATATGCATATGCAAATGGAATGATTACATCAAACCTATAGCTACATCTACTACTAGAAAGGCTGGGTCACTGTGCCAGGCTTGGAAGTTTTTCTCGTCAGAATCCATTTTGCATATTTATAAGTCTGCCATTTGTCTGTGCATTGAATACTGTTGCTATATCTGGTTGGGTGCTCCTGCAATTCATCTTGAGGTTCTCAACAAAATCCAATGAAGGATCTGCGATGTAATTGATCCTGACTTGGCAGCCCGCCTTCAGCCACTTTCTTACAGACGTGATGTGGCTTTCCTTTGCATTTTCTACAAGTTGTTCTGACAAGCTTCTTTCCCTGGTGCCTCAACCACATTTATTTATGCTTGATACTAAATTGGCATCAAAGTTCCACCCATTTACCATCAAAATAGTTAAATGTAATTGCCTCTTCTACTCTAATAGTTTCTTTTCTTGCACTTCCCGTTTGTGGAACTCCCTTTCATTTGTTTACTTCCCTGATAACTTCAGTCTCCAAAAGTTTAAATGCAACATAAATTGCTATTTTCTTTCTCCTTGATTCCCACCTTTCTGTTATCCTTTGTTTGATGTCGCCCTGTACCTTGACCTTGTTTTTTATTTTTTTTTTTACTGTAACCCTTTGCACATTAGTGGCAGTCCTGCCTTGCTTTGGGTGAAATGATTATAAAAAAATTATGAACTTTAGGATAGCCAAATGAATTTCTTTGTGTTGACTTTTCAGTTATATTCTCAAAATATCAGAGAATTAACAAAATGACTAAATATCGAATCCTATAAAAGCATCTACCATTGAAATCATAGTCTTCATTATCCTACAAAACATAAAAATCCAGTATATAGAGTTACTTTTGAAAACTATATCATGATCAGTCAGTCAGTTTTTGCAATAGACTGATTGCTAACCACGTCTGTCCTGCTATTCAATCTATAACTGGAGACAGAAGAGATGGATTCATACCTTTCCCAAGGGTATTTACAAATAGCATGTAATGAACATGACTGGAATTTGAATTCAGCTGGGTTGACTTAAAATATTTATAACATACATTTTTTACATTATTAATATTGCCTAGAAACTCCAATGAATTAGATTTTTAAAGAAAGATATTTTATAAATCTTAATCTGGAATATTAAATCCACATTTATATATTAATGATGTTTATTATTTTAATATATATCTAAAACTTCAGTGATACATTATTTAAATGGAGAACATTTAATGAAGTCATTGTTTATGAATTAATTAGTACAATTATAAAAAATGTATGGAAATATTTTAAAAAAATGAAAAATTGTGAAGTAATCTTTTGTTTGAATTCATCAAACTGATAAATATTGCAAATTGTTTCTATATGAAATAATACCTAGTGTATTAAACCCTAGTATATTGAAGCATTAGTTTGTGAATTTTCTAATTGTGAGTTCAATTCCTGGGATGGATAGTGCAAACTTAATGGGTTGAGCAATAACTGAGCAATACTAAATAAGAACTAGACGAGATATCCAAAGACATGGTCAGTGGATTGAGAACAATCTACTTCCATAGATTAAATAGAGGGTTCAGTTCAAAAATTTTCTGAAGATTACCTGATGAAGGCTGGAAAGTACAATGGTCAAAACATGATAACAATAACAAAGATGAGGACAACAGTCTGCATATATGCAATAATAACTCCTCATCCCGGAAATCCAGATAGAATGTGAGGTTCTGGATTTATTTATCCTAAACATCAATATATTGTACAACCATCATACTCTCACAGTGTTATACAAAAATAAAGAAGGGTAATATTGGAATTTTGTACCTGCAAAAAAACATAAGGTCAAAAAGATGTTTTTTCCCATTAAAACTGCTATTATTTTAACTACTTTCACTCTTTGGCAATATTTATTGATGACAATAAACTACTTTTGGTAGCAAGTTTTGGGAGGTTTTGAGGAGTGTAGAACCATCTCTTGCTATTGTTCCCAGGTCCAGCCTGACCCGGGGTGGTAGAACCTATTAGGGTCCCAGCTACAGTCAAATAGTGAACATCCAAACTTTCAGTAAAACACTATGAAAGCATAAAAATACATGTTTTTGCCATTAAATGACCCATAAGGAGTTGATATGCCACTAAACATCAAACAAATTTTATATTTTTAAAAGCAATGATTAGAATTTTAATAAAACCTAAACATATAATGAAAGTGAATTCATACACTTTTTGTTCTTGAAAATTTACAACAAAAATATTAAACTCCATTTAATTATTAGATTGTTTATTTACAAGAATAGTTTTATATTTACAACCTAAAAATTAATACAATTAAAACTAATGTAATGCAATATTTAACATTTACCAATTTATAAAGAAAAAAATGAAACAATTTTTTTATTTAATCTATTTCTTTGAATATTATTTTTAATCAATACTCATATTTAAGTAGATATTCAGTTTTTAATTGAACAATATATTTATATATATATTTCTTGAGGCCTTATTATTTATGAGAAATTTTGTAACAAAAATGTGTGTCATTTGGCAGGATTCAGGCCAGTAGAAATATATATATAAAAATATACTGTTTAATTAAAAACAGAATATTTACTCAAATACAAATATCAATTAAAAATAATGGTCAAACAAATAAATTAAATATGTTGGTTGTTAATGCCATTTTGTCAATCTCTGGAATAAATTATTAGAATATATGAACCAACTATAAGTAAATCCTTATTTTTTACTATTTTATAAAGTTTGAATCAATTGGTAATTAGCTGATGTTTTGCTAACCATTCCAATAAACAATCTAATAAATAAATAGTGTTTTTTATTTTCTGTTGTAAATTCTCAAGAACAAAGAAAATGTATAAATTAACTTTCATGTGTTTAAGTTTTATTAAAATTCTCATCATCCTTTTTTAAAACAATAAACATTGCTAAGGAATGAAGGTAGTTAAAATAACAATGGTGTCAAAGAAAAGCCATTTTTTACACACCATGTTTTTGCAGGTATGAAGGTTCAAGTCTACCAAAAAAGTTTAATCAGTGTTCTTAGAATCAGGTTCTTTTGGGACAGGCTTTTAAAATGGAGCGCATTTTCCTTTTAAGATAAATTCTAAGACAGAAACTTCACATACTGAGCATCTGGGGTGGGGTGGGGGTTCAACTTGATGACATTCAATTTTTAACCTTACTACATTACTGGGTGGTAGACAAGGTTCTTGTTTTTATTTTATTTGAATCCATTGCTCAAATCAGCTAAACAAAAAACATCACCATTTTCTCTTTTCATTTAGAAAAACATGAAATAACTATGGGTTATGATGTCATACAAGTTAGGTAGGAAAGATAAAGTAGATGAGAGCTTATAGGGCACTTAAGAGAGGGAGTGAAAGAAAGAAAGAAAGAAAGAAAGAAAGAAAGAAATGCATAAGAGTTAGAGAAAGAAAGAGATGGATTAGGAGAAAGAAAAGAGAGAAAGAATGAGAGGGAGTTAGAGAAAGAAAGAGAAAAAGAAAGAGAGAAGAAAAAAAGGGAAATTAATAACTCTTAAAATAGACAAAACTATTTTTCTTTAGAGATTTTATATTTTTCTTTTGAATGTCAACACCAAAAAAAGTAAATCCCAAGTAATGCTGCCAAGAGAAATTGTTCTTTTTGTAAAAAGTGCAGAGGTTACATCTATGACATTTTATGAGATGTTGCTGAGACAATATTTGACAGCATTTCACAAATCTCTTGACCAAAATCATTTTGAAGGAACTAACACACACCAAGAAGACATTTTATTTATTTTTATCAGACTTGTCAATGGAAGATTACCTTTTTTATGAAAGACAGTAATGGCACTGAGATCTCACTTCTGAATCCAATTTTCATTTTCATCAATAAATTACTGAAAAAATTATTGAGAATTATTTCTTTCAGTCTTCAAGCACTTTCAGTTATAGAAAATATTTTTCTATTGATTTTTGAAAGCATAAAAAAATTAATTAATTTCACAAATGCAGGTTCCTGGAAATATATATATATATATATATATATATATATTCTATTTTTTTATTACAATGGTTACGTGTGTGTGCGTGTGTGTGTGTGTGTGTGTGTGTGTGTGTAAGACATTTATATTATACTGATATTTTTATGACATCTGTTTACTATTAGAGGCATAATAATATCTCATATAAAGAAACTAAAATAATAATATATCATTATATTGCCTTTTCCCAATTTTATTATAGGCATATATATGTTTTAAAGTTAATGATTTCTATTATGGTTTATTTTTATTGTTAGAAACTCTTCCTGATTCAAGCAGAGACCAAAATTGATCCATTAGCAGTAGGAGTTAACCTTCCTGATTTTCTTGGCACCAGGAATTGAACCTTTGAACTTATGTCAGTGTTTGGTAGATCATTACAGTTTTATATAATTTTTAATTTAATATTTTTAGCTTTTACGCTAACAGATTCAAATACATTAATATAAATGACTAAAAACATTAATGTTTAATTAAATCAGAAGTAAAAAGATAAGGCCACTGGAAAAACACTCATTATTTCTATTTGATAACTTTATAACTATAATTATTTCATCATAATTCTGTCTATTGATATGTTGTGAAAGTAAAAATAAATGCTAAAGGAGGTGATTGGTTTTGATCTAACATAATTGCATTGTTGTAAGTTACAGTACATTAGTCTTGAAATTTCCACTAAGTGACAAATGAATAAAATATAACATGGTCAGAGGAATAAAAATTTTAAATTGTCTTTGCTAAGACAGAGATTACTTTTGGGGATCCATAGATACATAGACCTTAATGCTTTTCTGTATAAGACTGGCTTGTATTTGTGTTTATTAGTAGATACAAGTGATCAGATATATCTGTCATGTGGGCATATAAAACAATCCCAAAAATATTTAATTTTACAGCAGTCAATTATTTTTATACCAAAATAGCTTGTAAAACCTATTTTAAAAGACAGTCTTACCACATGAAGCATGAAAGAAAGAGAAACAAAATTGTATATAGTTACAAAATTGTCTCCTGAGTCAAATAAGTATATAAAGCATTCACATTTTAAATCATACCATCCATCATTAGTCATATTATGATGAACCAGATTTTGATAACTTTGCATTTCTTTGCAAACTACTTGGCATGGGGCTATTTTCTTGACAATACTACAACCCTGTGTGGTCATGAGAGATTAATATGTGACATTGACTGCACACTATGAGACGGATATTCTCTCTGTGTTTGTCCATGAATTGATTATGTGGGTCCATTTCCTAGCAAGACATTGTGGAGGAGACATTATAATAGTTGACCATTTTATGACCACAGGGCTTTAGCAATGAAGTCACACAAGACTACAAACATAGATGCGATCAAAGGATTATTCAAATGGTTTCAAATGATGGGTCAAGAAGCACTAGGATTGTTAATAATCTACAATTATTTAGGTTATACTATTGGTGAACATGAGTAATACAGTGATGGTGTTTGTGTTGTTAAAACAGTGAAAAAAGATATATATATAAAATATAAAAATAGGTAAGAGAATTTCTGAGATAAATTTATTAAGAAGTAATTTTGAATTTTATAAAATAGAATAGACTTTTGTTCACTAAATAACCAAGATAGATACAACACATGCGAGGCTCTAAAAAGAAGGGATCAAAATAATTGAGTTTAATTATTAACCCTTTTTCAATTTGAAAAGATTATTACAGTGGTTATAATACTTAACAAATTATTGAGAGTTTACATGTATGTTAACAGAGGAAATAAGTTGGAGAAAAAGAGACTATTTAGAGAAAGATATATTGATATTATCTACACAAAAAGAACAGCTTTCCGTTGTAACAAAAAACAGGTATTGGCTGATGAATGCACTTCACAAAAATGACTTGAGAAAGGCACCAAAGAAATTTAACTTTTATGAAAATGAATGTAACATGTAAATGTTTATGAATTTTTCATCCTTTCCACAAAATGGAACTTATTAGCTTTCAGTGAGATGTACTTTTTAATTGAAAATTATACGGATTATTAGTAGAAATGAAATTAATCAAAAGAGGTATTATCTTTTTTTAATACCATGTCCCTTCAAGATATAGGCAACCATAGCTGTTCACAGATTCCTTTTTTATGACCTTTGAATTGCTATGACTGCTTTGAAATGATGGTGGAGTGGTTTCCCACTGCCTCATTCCACAGTTTTGAATTCAGATGTTGGTGGGAGATAAGAAATACATTTGTGCTTCTTCCAAGGGTATTAGTGCAAAAGTGTATACAACAGATTAGTGCAAACTTTGAACACTGTTTACCATTTCCACTCTCTGAACCAATATCAATTATGCTAGTTGTACTTCCCAAAACTAATATTTTTATGGCAACTTTCCTGATGAGCTTTCCTCCTTGTTGCCTTGACTTCAGGAATTTAAGCATGGCAACTAGGTCTCACAGTTTTACTGTTGAACTAGCTAGATGTTACTGTCAGTTCTATTCTAATAGTTTCTTTTCTTGTACTTCTCATATGTAGAACTCCCAATTTCTGCTGAAAAAACTTTTAATGCAACACCAATCACATATCCTCTTAAATCCTGTTCTATTACTGTCCTTTCTCCTGACTTATCATTAAAGTTTTCTCACTCACTTTCACTCCCAGTAACTCCTTGCATCCTAATGGCATTATCACCTGGCTTGGAATAAAATGATTAATATATATATATATAGGATTAATGTAGAGAAGTTTGTCACTTAACTGAGCAGAGTTGTGTCAACTTTGAAGTTTCATGAAGGCACCATTATGATATTCTCACTCCTCAGGGCTGTTTTTCACAACTGCAAATTTTTCATAACTGAGGAGTGAAATCATCATAATAGTGCCTTCATGAAACTTTGAAGTTGGCATGACTCTGCTCAGTTAAGTGACAAACTTCTCCACATTAATCCTATTAATGGTCTATTTCTATTTTAATATTGAGCATTTTACAACAAAAAACTGCTTGTCAAAACAATTAAATTATTTAGAGAATAAAAATTTGTTCATTGTAGCCAAAAATGTTCGGTCTTCTTCATAGAAAATAACAAATGTTTTGAGAGATTGACATTCATTAGATGTTCATTGATAATTAAAATATTTAAAAAATGTATTATTTTTGCAAAAGTCTGTATAAATTTTATTGCAAATTATCTGATCATCTCACCATCAATATAAATAGGTGTTTTATATTAGCAGGGGACAACAGAATCCTTCTAAGAGTCAAATTTCATATTTCTACTGAATCTTGCAAGATTGGATACATTAAACTGGTTGTGACATATTTTGCTATATGCTGTTAATAAAGTTCGCTTTGAATTTTCATCTTTGGTTTTCAGTAGATGTTTTTTATTTAATTTTATTTATTTTTGTACCTGTATTGATAAATGTTTTTTTAAAGAAATGAGTTTGTAAAGAAGATATTATTGATATAAAACAAGAGATGAAAATTGGTCAAGCAAAGATGTGATGAGAATTATACATTTTATTTACAAATGTAAATTCATTTAAAATTGCAAAAAGCATTTATATTTCTCTCTCTTTAATTCTGCCTGTGTCTATATGTGAGGATATATGTGTTAATGTAGTGAAATTAATTACGGATTTTATGCATCTTTTTATACAATATAAATAAAAACAGTGCAATTTTAAAGGATTTTTAATTCTTTAAAATGACATTGATTTGAAGAAAAGATCAAAAACTAATTTCTCAATATCCTAATTTATTAAATGTTTTAGAATGGTTTTCACTTCCCAGCTGTAAGTTCTAACCAAATCAACTATCATCATGTTTCTTACCTTTTCATAATGAGTAAATTAGGTCAAAATTCAGAACTTAAAACATGCAGCATTAATGGAAAATTAGAGAACTGCTGAATTTTTAAATGGATTTTTGTACACTTTTTGAACTTTTAGAGTTCTATTGTAATTAATTTGCACTTAATGGTGGAAATATGTTTCTTAATTCGCTTAACTGTTGAAGCAGGAAAATAATAATAATATTAATAATAATATTAATAATAATATTAATAGCAGCAAAAACTGATAACTGAAGAAGACTTTGGCACTAACTGAAAATTAAATCTAAATTTAAAAAATAAGGTCTTTTTGTTTTTAATAAAATATTAGGTAACAAGGTCACATTGACATTTGATGGCAAACATATTTTCTTTTTATCAAACAAAATGAAAATGGTAATTGATTTATTTGCCCCTGGTTCCTGCTTCACTCAATGAATAACAGCAGAATTTTTAGATGAGGATATTGTTGTTTAGTAAATCAAATTATCATGATAAAATTACCATGTTGTTTATAGAAGAGAATGTGAAAGAAGTGGCATGTTGGAATGTCTTCAGGTTATGTACTCTGTTTTCTTTCTTTTGTTTTGATTTTCTTGAAGAATTTTTCTTTATTTTTATTGTGTACATTTTTTAAAAGGTAGGGCTATGAGTGGAATCTTTGTCACATGAGCATCATTTTTCTAATAATGACAATTTTGGTTAGCATTTTTATGTCTTTACTTATGGATTTTCTGCTTAATGTTGCATCCACTACACAATCTGATTCTCAAGAGCAGAATAAAGAGAGATATAGTGCCAATGCCATTTCCATGGTAATGATATGGAAAGAGAAAAAATTAAAAGCAAGTTATCTTCAACAGGCTATTGATACTTAGACTTTTCAAGCAATCTAGCAATGAGAATAACTCCAAAACCTCTACACAGTCAAAGAAAAAACACAAAATGTTGTATTTGCAACTCTCATAATTTTTCTAGTTTCAAGCATTCTTAAAAAGATACAAGAAGAGCTCATCAAATATATAACCGAATACAGGAGTGATAGATGCAGATGTTTGTTTTTAGCATTATATTGTCTATACATTTATCTATATATTTATAAATAAAAAAAAGAATCATTTGAAATATGTAATCATAAAGATCAAATGAAACATAAAATTAATAAATCAAAGAAACCCATTATTTATCCATATTTCTACTCAGAAGTAAGACAACACAAATTTGTTTAGATTGGCATGAGTGCAATGTCATTAAAAGCTTACTGAAATCATTTCCATTTGAAAATTAACAATAATTTTTGCATTTTATTGTTCTCAACTAAATTTTAGAACTATTTTTTTGGAAAAAAAATGTATCTTGTATCACTGGATCATGTTCATTAAAATGATTCAGTTAAAGTATTGCATTTACAATTGTTTAATGTTTGTTATTTTATTGATAGAATAATACTGATAGAGTAAAGCAACCCAAATAAGTCAATAGGCCCAAAAGAAAAGTAATTTCTGAATTTTAAAGCCTATAAGTATTTGTTTATATAAGCCCCTGTTGCTATATAACACATGCCCAATATATTACTCAACTAATTAATAAAATACTTTATTTATGTTTGTTATATTTGGTAGAATAACTATTATAGATGTCACATGTGACTCACATTAAAACACTAATCATAATTCTCAGTATTTAAAAATCTAATGCTAAGAATTTAGTTTTTTTGATTGACTTAAATAGATATGTATGTGGAATCATTTAATAGTACTTTTAATTTATCATCTTTTAATCTATTGATTAGCATTGACTAATAGTTTAATGGCAATGTTAACAGAAAAATAAGTAATATTTGAAATAATGCGAAACTTTAAAAAGTTATATTAATATTCTTACAGTTTTCAATGTCTTTCATAATAAAAACATTGTGTCACCTGAATTTATATGTAAAATATTATTTGTTATTTTCTTTTAATATTAAAAATTTTAAAAATTTTTCCTGTCATCAAGGTTAAATAAACTTTTAATATTATCAATGATTACAAAAAGGAAAAAAACAAATGAAAATTGTTTTAATTATATAATCAATATAAAATTATTATAAATAAAGAAAACAACATTTTATACAAACCATTGTATTTCCTCAAAGTCCCCATGCAGGCTTTGTATTTTGGAATGTGCATTGTGGTGTAATGAATAAAAAATCACTTATGCACAAATACCATTGAGAAAAGTATTAATCCACCTCTTCTTCCTCCAGCTATGAGTTGAATAGTAGGACAGATTGGCTTCTATAGCCTTGATTGCCAACTAGTCTACCACAGAAAGAAATGGCAACCTACTGCAGGAAAATCCTCTGCCTAGTCAGTCATGGATTGAAAGAGACATGATCGCCCAAGCGTGTATCACGTATAGTACTTAAATGACTTATTGCGTTTCCTTTATAATTCTATTATTCACTTTTTTATTTTCTCATACAATAACTTATTATCTAATTTGCTTATTTTTTCTGTGTGCCTCCACAAGATTAATCCTTGAAACAATCTGACATTTTTCTTTATCAGTTAAAAACTTTTCTATTAGGAAAATGAATTTACAACTCATGTGACTCTGTTCAGAAGAAAGTAACATAAAGTAAAAATAGGATATAAAGATAAGAAAGAAAAATTAATTTCACATGTAAGTTACATTAAACAAAAAATTAAAAT
The DNA here is from genome assembly GCA_037127315.1 of Ascarosepion bandense. Taxonomy (NCBI): domain Eukaryota; kingdom Metazoa; phylum Mollusca; class Cephalopoda; order Sepiida; family Sepiidae; genus Ascarosepion; species Ascarosepion bandense. The sequence continues at coordinate 1,478,799 of JBBBDQ010000756.1, forward strand.
AAAAAATATGCAAAATAGCAAAAAGGAAAATGTTGCTGGTGGGAAAATAAGATTCTGATGCGTGTATTTGTGTGTGTGTGTGTGTGTGTGTGTGTGTGTGTGTGTGTGTGTGTGTGTGAGAGAGAGAGAAAGAGTGTAAGAGAAAGAGAGAGGGTTTTGTTTGTTAATGATAAGTAGGAAAAATTAAGATATATATAAAGAAACAATAATCATAACTATATCAATGATAATGAAATTAATAAAGATGTTCTATTATTGATATCAATAATATTGATGATGTGTAGTGATGACAGCAAAAAACAGCATTAATAATATCAATTATAATAATAGTGATGATAATGTTGACTATAATAATAATAATAAAAGTAATAATAAAAGTAATAATAACATTGATAATGAGATAAGAACAATATTGATCATAATATTATAACAATGATAATTGCATTTATACTAATTATATTAGAACTAATAACAAAGATAATAAAAATAATAACAAATGTATCAACAGAATGATAAAATAGCATAAATACTATAATAAAATATCAGCATGATTATAGGAATAATAATAATAACAATCTCATTATTGTAATGACAATGATAAAAACAATTATACTGATACTGATCATAAAATAATAGCAATTGGGCTAATACTACAAAATAATAAAAAGATATGTATTTCCTGTAATAATAATAGTATTAACAAAGATGTTAATAATTCTGATATCACTGGCAATAATATTATTAATAAATATTATTATTACAATATTGGCAATGATTACAATAACAGTTATATTAATAATAATGATTTAATAATATAGGAATAAAATAATCAAAATGAAATGATACTAATGGCAACAATCAATAAGATTGATAATGTTCATGATAAAAGTAATAATTATGATAACTCTTATATTGTCCGCAAACAAGTAATGACCTTAACAAAGCAAGCTACATAAAGATTAAAGTGTCATCACCCAAAGTGTTTGTTAGAAAAACTGATAACAAAGTTTGCCTGTTATTAAGAATGGATGACAGGCATTCATTCAGAGAGGGCATCCGTTTGCTTAAGGGTTTTCATCTCTGAGAGAATACCACTGTCACTGCTGCTGCCATTGCTGCTGCAAAGAGAAGAAAGGCTTCATCAGCAGCTTCATCATTTGTCAGAGGAAAGATGGGTTCTTAGAAGAAAAAGAAGAAGAAGAAGAAGAAGAAGAAGAAGAAGAAGATGTTAAATGGTGAATGTAGTTCTATGTTAATGCAGAAGGCTGCTAAATGCTATTAAGAATCTATAAAGATACAACAACAGGATGTGCTGATTGATGCCAATGCTATCATCAAGCAGGCGGGCAGGCAGAATTAACCAAAGTGAGGTCAGTTGTGTATTGATTTTGTTAGACTACATGTTTAAAGCCCTGAATTGTTAATCATCATCATCATCATCATTGGATCACCACAATAACCTCTGCTATCATCTTTATAGTTTTCAGTGTATTTTAAACTTTTCATTACTTATCATCCCATTTGGTCATTTCTTTTTATGCATATTTATATACTAACATTACTATAACTATCACCATCTCATTCTACTAGATGCACTACATCTACCATCCTTACCATAGACAATCATTAATGAGTATTCTTGCCATTTTTTCAGTAAGAGCAAATTTTCAGATAATCACAACTACTGTTATTAACTCTATTTTATACCCAACATTTTTATTGACATGTCTAGATGTTAAAACCCACTAAAAATTGATCTTCTAGATGTTAAAAACCATTAACACATATTCTAGATGTCAAAAACCATTAAAATTGGCAGTGACCTTCTAAATGTTAACAGCCATTATAACTGACATTGATCATGTAACACTAACATTAACACTAACATTGATCTTCTAGATATTAAAAACTTTCACCAGCAATTATTCTCATTTTTCTGTTATGGAAATCAGATTTATGCTTCTTTTATCTCTGTATATATTTCTGAGATGAGGTATTGTAACTATTTACACTGTTTACATTGTTTGCAGTGGTTTAACACTATGCAGACATCACTTCTGAATAAGACCACCCATAGAGGAAAACATGATTAAAGACTGTGTTTACACCATCCTGTGCACCTGTGGCAAGAAATAAGAAGAAACTGGCCACACGCCTAAGAACACAAAAGGAAATAGTAAAATAAGGCATGGTTGACAATATATGGAGAGAAAAGGGAGATCACTGCCCTCTGTCGGATGAAGTTGAAATAATAGACAGAGAATATCACTGGAAAATACAAAAAACTTAAGCAATCAGTGCATATGCTAGGCCACAAAAATCTCCTAAGTCAGCCAAGCATAGACATGAATGCAATATGGGAACCACTAATACAAAGTGCGAGAGAAAAACAACAATAACCAAAAATTGTAATATGAAGTCTGGTAAAAAAAAAAATGGTTACTGAGACATTAGTTTTATAAGTCTCAAAAATTCATTCACTGATGTCCCCAGTGAATAAAAGCATTGGTTGATTGATCCAAAAATAATTTGACAGAAAGATTTGTGAGTTCAATATTTGGTCACAGCAGAGAGAACAAAATTTAGAGAATTGAGTTATCAAGGGGAATTAACTGAAACTGTAATATCCAAAGACATGGCATGTGGAGTTAGAACAATCTACCCTTGTTGAAAAAATAAAGTGCTCAGTTCAAAATTTCAAGAAATATTCTCTCTAAAAACCAGTGGCCAAACATTGTGAATATAGCAATAAAGATGAGGACAACACACTAAACAATGTAAATAGTGTAAACTCTTTTATCACCTTTTTTTTTTTAACCAAATGGATGTTAAAGTGAGACACATGTTCCCCTATTAGTTGACAAGTTGATATCTTTTGCAACATCTTCCATGTGTCATGTCCTGTTAGAATTTGGGCAATCATGTCTCTCCACAACTTCTTATCCTTCATAACTTGAAACAATCCCTTCACGATCCTACTTAGATTTTATTTTGTTATTCATTTGCATATGTTTATTTCACTCTGCTCCTTTAACCTTCAATATGCTCTGTGAATGCCAAATTATCCAAGCTCTCCTTCCTCATTTTGTCTCTCAGAAACTTTAACTGCCTTTTTGTGATCCTAAGCCGAAGTGTCCATTCTATTTCCATTTTCCATGTGTTGTCAATGCTATTTTCAGCATCCTTCTGCAAATCAAATCTATGTTGCTGTAAATATCTTCTTCCTATACAGGGATGTTATCTAGCATTCACAACCACATAAGAGGATTGATATTATTTAGAAGTTTTCCATTTTATTGGTTTCTACTGAAATTTTCCTTTTTGTTTTTTTTAGTTTTTGAAAATCATCTTTCACCATTCCAATGTGTCTGTGGATTTCTGGTGTTTTTTTTTTTCATTATTTGTGATAACAATTCTCAGACAGTTAACAGTTTCTGACATCTACAATTCAAAATTAAATCTTAGGTTGTCTCTCTTGCTAATAATCATATATTCTGTCTTTTTAGAATTGTTGGTTAGTCCTTTCTTCCTACTTTCCTTTACTACTTTACTATAAGCTTCTGCAATTTACTTCTCAGTCTGCCATTAATACAGTGTCATCTGCATATCTTATGTTGTTAAAATTGTACCCACCTTGTAATCTTTCATTTTCTCTTAGGATTAACTTGTTTTGTAAGTTAAATTAATCTGGTGAGAAGACATATCCTTTTTAATATCATTTCTATTTTTTCTGTAGTTTCAACATCAAAATCATGATTAGCTCATCATCTATATTCAATCCCTCATTTTAAACATCATCACCATTGATATTTGTCTAGGATTTGTTTATCTTGGCTACAAATTTTCTTTTTCAAATGAAGCTTCAGTTCTTGTTCAACTGAGAATAGATCTTGGTTTGGCAACATTTGAAAAGAACAAATCCCTCTTATCATTCTCTTGTACTCTCTTCAAATTCAAAGCCATGATCTGCAACACAATTTCTCTGTATTGCTTAGCAGCTTGAATTGTATCAACTAGGCTATAATGCTTCTTAAGAAAGTGGAAACATTCCAGAATCACATTATGCGATTCATAACCAAAAATCACCAAACAGGATCCAAACTCTTTTGGACACAACTTTTCTGACACCAAACATTCTTTTAATAAAAAGTAAAAACTTTTAATCACATCAAACAAAACAAAAATGGATTATCAAAAATATGCATTGAGTGAAAATTACTGGGAAAACCTAGAGGGATCCAACAAAGAAGGTGCGATGACAACATAGCCTAATGGATCTGTAAACCAAGCTACTCAGAGCCGTGAATTCTGGAGAAGAAGTTGATTCATGTGAGTGTACATTTTGCTATTGGTGAAGAGAGTTTTCTATGATGATCATTAGTATTTTCATCTTGAAAACTATAGTTGTTGTTGTACTCATTATCCTCTTCTTTTTATTTCACTTACTACATATACCATCCCCACTGTTAGGAAAGACAATTTTCACAAAAAAAAGGGGTAAGAAAAGAACAAAAACATGGTTACTGGACCACGTGTAGACAGTAATTTTTTTATCCCACCTAGTCTTGCTGTATCCTGGTCAGTGAGAATAAAAAAAAATCAAAACACAAGTATTGTTGTGTTTCAAAATATATTTAACTGTGTTTGTTATATTTTGCTGTTCCTAATATTTGGGGTTACAACAAATTTTTTTGGCGACCTGGATGAAATAAACAAAAACTCGCAAAAATGGCGATATCACCAGAGACATATTGAAAGAAATATTGAATCAACAACAAGAACAGTTCCAAATGTCACAACAGCAGTTGTTGACTATGATAACTCAACAGTTTAATCAACAATTCAATCACCAACTGGAAATTTTAAAAGAAGGAAGGAATTTGAACACTAATTCTGTGGATAACATTGCTACCATAACGGAATTCCATTACGACAACGAAAGCGGAAAAACTTTTGCTTAGTGGTACAAAAGACGGATAGACATTTTCTAAAACGAATTTTTGCAGAAAGACAGACATTGAAAAATCCGTCTACTAATTCGGAAACTGGGAATCCAGGAACACGACCATTACACAAATTACATCCCACCAAAGCAGCCAACAGATTTCACATTTACAGAAACAGTAGAACTGCTAAAAGAAATCTTTGGGGAAAAACAGTCACTGTTTAATACTAGGTTTAATTGTCTCAAATTAGAAAAAAAAATGACGAAGACGATTAACGTTCGCTGGTATCGAGAATGTGAAAAAGTTAAACTAAATTTCCTCACAGACGAGCAGTTCCTGTTTAAATGTTTGATTTTTATCGAAGGACCGATGTCTGAATCACGCATTGATTTTCAAATTGGAACACGATAAAGACATCACAATTCAAACTCTGAATGCAACAATCTTTATGCATAGAGACTCCATGTTAGGGCAAAAAAACAAACACTCCATCAGTGATAGGAAACGTCTAAGCAACAAAAGAAAAGAAGCCGCTTGGTGGTTTTGTGGTGACTGGCATTACGCACGTTTTTGCCCATTTAAGAAACATCATAAGTGCAATGTTTGCCGCCAGATTGGACTTAAAGAAAATATTTGTAATGCAAACTTTAAAAAATGCTGAAAGCCTAATTCCCAAGAAATTCGTTAAAAAGCGAAAAAGAAAGCAACTCGGTGTTCGCAACATTCAAAGCGAACTATAAAAGAAACAGAAAATATATTGTTGTTTCAGTGAACAGCAAACCAGTTCGTTTCCAGTTTAACGCAACGTCATATATTACGGTTAATATCTCAATCATCTTGGAAATTACTTGAAGACCCATGTTTGTCTGCAACAAATCACATAGCGAGAAGCGCCTCTGGGTACCAAATTCATTTAACTGGTGAGTTAACTTGTAATGCTACATTTCGAGCAACCAAATTTTCGGGTGTATGCTATCTTGCTGAAAATTCTAAATTGAATTTATTTGGTCTTGACTGAATTGAACAGCTTAATCTTTTTGAAATTTCTCTCCATTCTGTGTTCAACACATTTTTAATCTTACGTATGTTTCGACCATTGAAAAACATTTTACGGACGAACTTAAAAAATAAGTTCAGTGACGTTTTTCAAAAGGACCTTGGTTGCTGCACTGAATTTTAAAAAGGACTCTAAACCAATTTTTAGTCTAAAACAACCTATTCCTTACACCGCACGTGATATCGTGATATGGCTGAAAAAGAACTTCAACGTCTTCAGCAAGAGGGTGTAATAGAACCTACAAATTATTATCAATGGGCAGCTCCTATTGTAGTAGTAAAAAAAAAAGTGGAAAATCCGAATATGTACTGACTGGTTTAAATAATTCTTTGGATGCACATCAGTATCTACTGCCAGTTCCAGAAGATCTTTTTAGTAAATTAAATGAAGGAAATTTCTTCATAAAAATTGATGTTCTAATGCTTTTTTGCCAACTGAAAGTTGAAAAGGTATCTAAGGAGCTCCTTACTATCAATACCCACTAGGGTTTGTTCAGATTTAACTGCCTTAGATTTGGAGTCAAACCAACACCAGCCATTTTCCAGCAAACAATGGACACAATGCTGACCGGATTGAGTGGAGGTGCAGCATTTATTGATGGCATTATCGTTGCAGCTATATCCCAAGATGAACTTTTGCAGCGTTTATTTTTTGTTTTCAGCCGAATCCAACAATACGGATTTTGTGTTAAAGCTGAGAAGTGTTAGTTTTTCTAGAACAAAATCAAGACCTTGGTTTTATATTTGACAAAAATGGTAGAAAATTCAAACCCAGAAAATACCTCGGCACTAAAAAATATGCCAGCACCAATAAATGTAAAAACATTACGTTTTTTCCGTGGCTTTGTTAGTCACTACAGTGCATTTTTGCCTGAACTTCATTGAGTTTGTGCACCTCTCAACAATCTTTTAAAAAAGTCATTATATGGAAGTGGTCTGATGCATGTCAGTCAGCTTTCACAAAATCCTTACTTTTTTCAAATCTTTTGCTGACACACTATGATCTATCCGTGAATATTGTCGTCGTCTCAGATGCTTCTAATTATGGTGTTGGGGCTATTATTTCTCATATTTTTCTTGATGGTGGCTGATATATCCCGGAAAGGGATATATATATTATTCGAAGTACCTAAGTAAATGTAACCGGGTAGGACAATCTAGCAAGTAGCCGTAATAGACTGGAACTCGTCGTAGTCGTATGCAGTATGCTAAGGGGAAGGCTTATGCAACAGGCGTAGTCAATAGGCGTAGTTCTAGGCGTACCCGCCTTAGTCTGTATTTATGGCTGACACCAGCCAATCATATTACCGTTCGGGGAACCAAGGTGTATGCATATTCATTACATCACCTACCCCTGTGAAGTGATATGTGGTAAAATGAATAGAGACGAGGACCGGGAACGGAGCACGTGTGTATTTTTTTTATTGCGGGTAGTTACATAGAGTACGAGCTATATCTCGTTTCGTACTAAGTCTGCATGCATAGACTTAGCATTGTTTTCGTATCATAACATCCCCCCTGTTTAGTTATGTGTTAGTGTTTATTTTAGTCCATGTGTTAGTGTTTATTTTAGTCCTTGAATCGTGCTGGGGTTTTTATGGCCCGTCCAGATCGAGTACGAGTAGGACTTTTTTGGATTGGGTCTTCTTGTGTGCTTTTTGTGTTATTGTGGTGCGTGATAGTTTGTTTCTGTCCACTGTGTATGTGGGCTTGTCCCGTGCTCTGTGTTGTTGGTGTAGGGCTGTCGAAGTGGACTTTTTTATTGTAGTCCGTATTGGTACAGAACGAAGGTGGGCTCTGTTGCGGCGAAGTCTGTTCCCGTTTGGAGTCTGTACAATGTAGCTCCTTGGGTTGTCCTCGTCCTTCCAAACAACTGTCCCGGGGTACCATAGCTTGTCTGCTTGGTTTACTATGGTTACATGTTGGCCTGGGTATAGTGGTGGTAGGTCTATGGTTTGCATCCTACCATCATGGGTTTTCTTCATTTCTTCGGACCTTTCCTCTAATCTTTGTCGGTACTCTTCCTTTCCAGGCTCTACTCGGCTGGGTAGCGTCGTGGGTATAGCTCGTCCAAATAGTAGTTCAGCGGGTGATGGTAGCTTGCTATCTATTGGAGTTGCTCTGATCTGCAGTAGTGCAAGTTGGATGTCACCCTTGCTTTTCAAGCATTTCTTCATTACTGATTTGACATGCCGTACATGTCTCTCAATGAACCCGTTGCTTCTTGCGAAGCGTGGTGAGCTGGTGATATGTCTGATACCCCATGAAGTAATGAAGTTCTGGAAAGCTTGTCCGGTGAATTGTGGTCCATTGTCCGTCATGATTTGGTCAGGTCGTCCGAATAAAGATGCGTAGCTCTTGATTTTGTCGGCTACTGCTTTGCTGGATATTGGTGTAGGCATTTCATCAACCACTGGGTATTTTGAGTACCTGTCCACAGTGAGGAGGTATTGGCGTCCATTTACTTCAAACAGGTCTGATGCAATGTATTGCCACGGTTGTGATGGGATATTATGTGGCTCAATTGGTTCACACCTGTTTGCATCTTGGTGTTCCTGGCAAAGCGAACATGATTGGCACATTTTTTCAATGTCCTTATTTATGTTTGGCCAGTATACACTCTCTCTTGCGAGTCGACGGGTTTTCTCAATGCCTTGGTGGGCTTCCTTGAGTTGCTCAACATCACGGATAGGTGTATGAGGTATTCTTGGTGTTGCGCTCTTTATAGCGTCAACGTTTATCGTGATGAGGTTGAGCTGTTCGATTGTAGGTAGACCTACAACGGCTGGTCCTGGAACATCTACCACATAAAATGTGGCATCTATCCAGTAGACAGTAAGTATTCGAGATGTAATAAGATTAGAGGGGTTTTTTTGGGGTTTTTTTTTATACAAGATTTCTTTCGAATATCGGTAGTAAGTTTGTGTCGTACTTACAAGTGTTTGGTTGCGAGAGACAATATGGCTGGCCGGCGTCCGTAGTTGTCGTATTAATTTTTTCGGGCTGATTTAATTCTCTTTTCCTTTCCGTACAGAGTTTTGATTAGGTTTATAGATGTGTATGGGGTCAATCTTTGTTTTTGATTCGGTTTTACCGCTGCCACCATGAAGTGATATGTGGTATAATGAATAGGGACGAGAACCGGGAACGGAGCACGTGTGTATTTTTTTTATTGCGGGTAGTTACATAGAGTACGAGCTATATCTCGTTTCGTACTAAGTCTGCATGCATAGACTTAGCATTGTTTTCGTATCATAACACCCTGAGCTAAATTTTCCCGTGAAATTTAGTTTCAATATTTTCTCTTCTTAGGGTCTGGACACAATCGATTGATTTTTTCCCAAGTCTTTTTCGCCTCAATCCTCCCTGTCGTGGTGGTGTTTGACCCACTGGTACCACCGGCGTTGAGATCGGGAATACCTCTATTGGCGAATATTGACTTGCTGGAACGGGAATTTCAAATGTGTCGTACAGGACTTCCATTGGAATTTCCTCGGTGTTTTCCGTGAACTTTGTAGTGTGTTGATTCCAATGTCTTTTGCACTCAAATTTTCTCCTTTTATGTCATATCTGACCTGTTTAATTCTTTTGGTTATCATTCCTTCTTCCTAATACATTTTTCTAGCCCTAAAGTTCTTGGAAAAAGCTTTGTCATCTGGCTTATACGTTTCAGTTATCTGGTTTTCTTTTTTAGCAGTTTTCTTCTCCGAACTAGGCAACAACCTGTCTAACACAGAGCGTATTTTTCTCGCAAACATTAACTCTGATGGCGATAACCCTGACGTCGTATTTGCATTTGGTGTGATTCTATATATTGCCAAAAATTTCTGAATACTTCTTTCATTCGTGTTCACGCCTTGACTTTTCTTCGACGCTCGTTTAAAGGTGCCCACGAATTTTTCCGCCTGTCCATTCAATCGTGGATGATGTACTGGCATTGTCACGGAATCGATGGACAATGATGAACAGAATTCATTGAATTATCTTCTCGTAAACTGCGTTCCATTATTGCTGACTAAAGTTTTAGGGAGACCAAAGCGACTAAAATTTTCATTAAGTGCGTTTATTGTATTTTTTGCAGTCGGCTGTCTGCACTTAACAATTTCTGGCTACTTAGTGAAACTGTCCACAATAATTAGGTAATAAGATCCATTAAAGGGCCCTGCATAGTCGATATACAATCGAGTCCATGGGACATCTGTCTTTGGCCATGGTTGAAACCTTACCTTGCTGCCAGTTGACATCCTCTGCACTGTTTCACCAAGTTTTCTATGTCTTGGTCCATCCTTGGCCAATAACTATAGCTTCTCATTAGAGATTTCATTCTCGAACTCCCTGGTTGGCCAGTGTGAAATTCTTTCAGAATTTTATTTTGAAGAGTACCCGGCATTACAATTCTATCTGCGCATAGTAATACCTGAACAGGATTGAAAACGGTGACACACTACTTCTTTTTTTAGTTTTCTCGATCAACCAGACTTGCTTTTTCATTTTTTTAATGAAATCATCGTTCTCCGCTGCTTTTTTCATATCTTCTAGCATAACCGGCAGTTCTCTAATAGATTTGCATAACAGACCCGACAATTCACTTTTGTCTCTTAGCGCCGCTATTACTGTTTCTTCCAATGGTTCCGTATATTCAGGTATCAATCTTGATAACCCATCGGCGTGACCTAGCCTCTTTGAAGGCACATATTTTATTTTGAAATTATAATTCAATAGAATTACACCCCAACGCTGTAGTTGATTTGCCGTGTGATTTGGTATACCTTTCTTTGCCAAATATTGATAACAGTGGTTTGTGGTCTGTTTGCAGAATAAATTCTCTTCCGTATAGAAACCTGTGAATTTTTTTACAGCGTAGATTATTGCTAAACTCTCTTTTTCAATTTGACTGTAATTCCGTTCCGCGGTCAGTAACGTTCTCGAGGCATGTGCTATTGGCTTCGTAGATCCGTTCTCGAATTTATGCAGCAATGCAGCACCTAGTACTTCATTACTGGCATCTGCTGCTACAATAATTTTCCTCTTTGGGTCGAAATGCACTAACGATAGGTCTGCTAATAGACAGCTTTTTATTTTTTTAAAAGCATGTTTGCATTCTTTCGGCCATATCCACTTTGTGCTCTTTTTCACTAACTTATATTCACTTACGCGCAAATACGCTTGGGAAAGGTCTTAATCCGTCTTTTTTCACTACTTATGGGTTAAATAACAGAACAGGTTTCATAGCCTTGGCTGGCAACCAGTCTACCGCAGAAAATAATGGGAACCTACTGCGGGATAATCTTCTGCCCAGTCAGTCATGTCTCTTTCGAGACATGATTGCTCAAGCGTGTATCCCGTATGGCACTTAACTGACTGATTTAAAGAAGCTCTTATATCATACATTTTCGGGATATACATGCTATTGTAACTTACTAATCCCAAGAACACCTGGAGTTTAGCCACATTATCAGGTGCTGGCATATTTTTATAGCCTCAGCCCTTTCTGGATCCGGTATTCTTCCTTTACTGTCAATGATCTGCCCTAAATATTTTATCTTCTTTAAGAACTCGCATTTTTAGCACTCAGCTTGAAATACTGCTCTAATATGCGTTTTGTGTTGATCCTCGTTTTCACTTTTAATCAAAATATCATCTAAATATGCGATTGCATACTCCATACCAGCCAACATTGTGTCCATTATTTGCTGGAATAGGCTTAGAGCTACCTTCAATCCAAATGGAAGAGGATTTAGTTTAAAAATCCCTTTATGCGTGTTTATTGTCAGGTACTTTGAACATTCTTCACTGATTTTCACCTGGAGGTAAACCTCCGACAATTCCAACTTTGAAAACACTCTACCTCCGTTTAATTTAGTGAATATACCCTCCGGAGACGGTAGAGGGTACGCATAGTCTTTCAAACAGTCATTTAAGCCTGTCGAAAAGTCAGCATACACTCTGATTTTTCGGTTTTTCTTTTTAATATAAACGGTTGGAGACACCCAATCCGAGTAATCGACTTTCGAAATTACGCCACTTTTCTCCAACATTTCTAATTCCTCATTTATTGTGTCTAGTGCCTAAAATGGTTTATTTCTCTTTGGTCTAAAAATTGGTTTAACATTTTCTTTCAATTCGAAGTTGACTTCTGTTTTTGTGCACAGACCTAGTCCTTCTGAAAGATGCGAGGGAATTAGTTTTTCAAATCCGTAAATCTTTCTGTTTTCTTCGTCTTATCGTTCTGTATGACTTTGTTACAAAACCATTTACTGCTAATTCCCATTTTTTTTTTAATCGTATCACCCCGAGCAAGGCGGTAACGCCACTGATGTGCAGGGGGCTACGTAATAGTGAAAAAATTGGAAAAGAGAAATTCGGAAACCACATCCTAAACAGGGAACAAGGGATGAGCCTCTTAACCTGTTCAATAGACGTGGGTGGAGTGTGAACCGGGCGATAGATAGATCTATCTACTCCAATTAAATAGATCTATCTAAAGTTAAACATTACGATCTAGTATAAACCAAAGAGGTTTACTGAACCAGGGAGCACTTTCGATTTGTGAATTTTTCCCATGAACGAAATGTTACATTTCAATTCACCTTTAAACTTCAGTCTTTTTCCTGACACTCTCCTAGCAATTTTGTCTGTGTTAGTCAACCGTGGGTAACCAATTTTTTTCCACGTTTGCTCGTTTATTACAGTGATGTCACTTCCTGAATAATTTATTTTTAAATTGAGGTATTTTCTTTTTCTACCCTCCTCAATTTCGTTTTTCGACAAAACTACGTTCATCTTGGTTTGCAACTTTGATTTTAATTTTCTCTGTTTTGCCCGACAGTGAGAACTTCCATGGTCTACACGCCCACAATGAAAACATATTTTATCCCTTAAGAAACAATCCTTCTTTATGTCCCCCCACACGAACTGCATATAATTTTTCTTTCTTTATTCTATATCCACTTCTATTGTCTTACAGTTTGTACTCGCGAAATGCTCTTCTCCTCAATCCGAGTATTACCTTTTTTATGTTTATAAGTCGCTGACATTCTTCCGTTACTTTTTGCAACGTAATCTTCGGATCCGGTTCCATGATGTTGAGGATTCTTCCTCGTTAATAAGCGTTAAAACAAAAAATGACTTACTTATTTTTTGTAAGTATCGAACGGATCTTTCTAATGCTCTTCGTTAGTAAGTCTTGTAAACTGCATTATTATTTTTTTTTTTAGTCTTGTAAAGTTGTTTCGAATTTTCGTCACCAACTGATATGTCCCAGAAAGGCATATATATATTATTCGAAGTAGCTAAGTGGTTTTGGCAAATGCAAACGGGTATGACAATCTAGCAAGTAGCCATAATGAACTGGAATTCGTCGTAGTCGTATGCAGTATGCAGTATGCTTAGGCATAGGCTTATGCAATAGGCATAGTCAATAGGCGTAGTTCTAGGTGTCCCCGCCTTAGTCTGTATTTATGGCTGACACCAGCCAATCATATTACTGTGCGGGGAACCAAGGTATATGCATATTCATTACAACAGTGGCCAAAAGGCAATTACTCATGTATCTAGATCACTGACACCTGCAGAACACAGCTATAGCCAAGTTGAAAAGGAAGCTTTAGCAATAGTCATTGCCATCAAAAGGTTTCATAAAATGCTTTGTATACAGCAAACCATCTACAAAGATGAGGGACTAAACTATTGGAACACAACTTTACTATAAAGTATAACAGAACTGATACAACTGTACATGCTGATGCGCTATCTAGGCTTGTGACAATACAAAAGTATCAGAGGATTCTGTCATTGCAGCAATATCCCTAGAGCCAGAAATCACTTCAGTATTTGCATCTACTGTAAGAGCTTTACCAGTGACTTCTACAATGATCTGATCCAGTACTACAAAAAGTGATGCCCTTTCATCATACAAAATAGCCAAAAGTATGCACAGACAAAAGAATTCAGCTTTTCTTTCAATGTTGAGCTTCATTGTCAGAAGTCAATGACTGTCTTCTTTTTGCTGAGTGTGTGAGTGTTCCATCCCCATTACAGTACAGAGCGATCAAGCAATATCTTTATAGTTACCAAGGTATTAAAACATATTAGAACACCACCTTTTCATCCACAATCAAATGGACAGGCGGGGCACTTTGTAGATACTTTTAAGAGGGCCCCCATAAAAACAAAGAGGAGGAAACCACACAAGAAATATTCCTCAGTAGTTACAGAACTACACCAAATTCTAACACACCTTATGGTAACTCACCAGCAGATGCACTGATGAATTGTAAAGTTCGTTTGTATATGGATGTCATCGATCCTACTCCAAAACATTGCCGAAAAAGGAACATGGTGATGGAAAAACAATTTAAACAACAGCATGAAGCAGGGAAATGCATATATGTACCAGGACAATCCATATTTGCTAAAGATTATCACAATGGCAAAGAAAAATGGATTCAAAGACACATTCTATGTCATTATGTTATGTCATTCTGGAAATGTTATATATGATGTAGATATAGAGTCTACTGTTTGGGTTCGACATGCAAACCAATTACAATCCTCTCACCTTTCTTAGACCAGAGCAAACTTCACCTTACCACTAGATATCTTATTGGACATCTTTGAGCTGCATCTACAATGTTCCCAAGATATGCTAGCTCTCCACCAAAAGGTGTACTTAGGAAATTGTATAAACTTCAGAGAAAACTCTACTGACTGCAAATAAATTTCTGAAATAAATTATACAAACAAAAGACTAAAAAGGGAGGTATTAGGAGAGACAACTCTTCTCTAACAATTCAGTGACTCTTTACAAAAATAGGGGTAAGACAAGAACATGGCTGCTGGACAATACACCACGTGTGGACAGTAATTTGTTATCCCACCCAATTCTGCTGTATCCTGAATTTAAAAAAAATGAATATTATTGTGTTTCAAAATTTATTTAACTGTGTTTGTTATATTTTGTTGTTCCTAATATTTGGGGTTACAACATCAACTATTAACAATTTCAATGTAATAATTTCAACTAGTAACAATTTCAATGTTTGACCTTGTTACCACAAACTTATTTCATTTTAAAAAGTCACTACCATTTTTAATGCTTATTTTACTCAAATTTTTTGTCTCCTGATAAGCATGTCATCTAAATGAAGTGCCATCTTTATTAAGTTAGTCAGTTTCTACATCGTTTTTTTGTTTTTTAGCATCAGCAATATACAGCATTATACATCTCCTTCTGCATTTATTTGCTGAATGATTGAAACACCCTTTTTGATTGATTGTGAACAGCAGTAATCACTCTTCTTTGTCTTTGGGACTTTCACAAAGCTTTTGAAAAGTTCCTTGATTAGAAATGTGGTTTGTACTCTGTTGCTTTGGTTGCTCTGGTAATTACACTCCATAACAAAATGGTAGAACATGTCTGCATGCAGAAGGCCCTCTCTTAATCATTTTCCATCTCTAGAGCCCTGAAACAGTTCTGGCTCCAACCCTGTTCTCCATTTACCTAGTAGAGATGCTCAGTGAGATTCCACATAACTTTCCTGGTGTTGACATCCACAATTGCTTGAGTGGTAGACTCTTAAACCTCTTTAACCTGTGATCCAAAACTTGAACATCAAAAAGCAGCATCAAAGAAGCTCTAGTACACAGATAGCAATGCCAGCACTACTTACTCCATTGCTGACCACCAGTGCTGTTCATCTCTGAAGCCTTTGGATACTTGTGCAGTCTGTTTCTGGACAAGAAATTTGAGAAATTACTGTTGTATGTGAATATACAGCATAGACTTAGTTTAGGATGTATAAAGCATAAATATATGAAAAATGTAAACAAAGCACAAAAGTCTTTGTATAAAAAACACTTGTATTTATATATTTTATATTCAAAATTCTTAATACAAGGTTTACATATATATACTTGCAAAAGACTGGGTATCAAAAGCAATATAACAACATTGTACTATAGTATTATTGGAAGGGTGTCCAGCCATGATTCCTTTCTAGCTGTTAATGCTGTCTTAATCATTCAATAATTCTCTTCATTTGCAGATAGTAACTAGTCATGTGCAATCTATAGAAACCAACTTCTGACGATATCTGTGAAAACAATTCAGTCTCAAACTAAATACCATGATCATGTGAAGTGGCACACCCTAATGTATGATCCACATGTGAATGAATGCATTGGCCACAGATCGTGCTTTTATATCTGGTAATGGTTCTGCCTCAATTCACTTACAGGTTAACACGTATCTGTAAGGAGTATTGTTTCATAATGTTTCCTAGTCACAAGGAAGGGACCAATTATATTCAAGTGAACCGTATTAAAGCAAATAGTAGAAAATTCAATAGGGTGAATAGCAGATTTATTATATCTCAGCATTTTGCTTTTCTGGTAAGTTTGACATTCATTACACATTTCTTTTATTGTCCTGTCCATATGAAGCAAAAAGAATCAATTTTAATTCTTGGGTTTAATATTGTGTAAATACTATAGAAAATAGATTTTTGTATTTCACCAGTTATATATGCTCTGGGAACGCCGGTAGTATTATCAATGGATATGAAACTATTATTGTTATAAGTACTAAAATTGTATTTTTTTAAATCTGGAAATTTTTGTAATTTAGGGTCCCTAAGTTGTACAAGCAGCTATAGCAGGCAAGTCACACAGATCTACCATAACTGATAAGGTAGGTCTAGACAAGCAGTCAGCTATAACCTTTTTATATTCTGTAATATGGACTATATCTGATATATATATTTTGTGAGAATTACTAATTGCCACTGTCTATCTGACTTAGCAGGGTTTAGACTCTGGAATATGCTGTACAAAGGCACATGGTCAGTTAATAATCAAATTTCTTTCCTTTGATAATATGTTTAAAATATAACATAACTGAATATGCTGCAAAAAGTTCCCTATTGAAAGTTGAATACCTAGTTTACATTTGAGTTAATTTTTTCTAGATGCCTAGTGGAATTGGTGTGCCTTCTACTATTTGGTCTAGACTGCATAATTGCTGCTATCAGTAATCAATTTATATTCAGTACAGTGAGACAGTTGATGAGTTAAAGACAGAAATTCACTGTTTCTGCATTGAATATTGTTAAATGATTGTGATTTCAAGTCATTTCATGTAAATGTAGTATTATTATGTAAACATAGATTTTCTATAATGACATAACTATGTCTGCAAGGTTTGGGATTAATTTCCTATAAAAATTTACATACCTAAGCAATGACAAGATTATTACTCTCTTTAGGAGGGGGAAAATTCTGTAATGCACAAATATTGTTTTGTGTAGATTTAATACCTTCTGGGCAAATATTATAGGCCACCAAAATCGACTGAGGTTACATCAAATGTTGACTTTGTTATTGAAATTTTTGGATTATTATCATGTAGGATTTTTATAACCATTTCAATGTCTTTTATGTGTGCTGCAGAATCACTGCTGAAAATGAGAATATCGTCAATGCAAATAAATACACAGTCAACATGTTGGAAGGTATTATCCCTGTATTTTTGAAAAATGGTTGTTTAATTCTTTAGTCCCAATGACCTGTATTTATATTTATGCAATCTGGTAGGAGAAATAAGTATTGTTTTTGTATCATCCAGGTGCATTTTGAGTTGATCTCAGGTTCAAGATCATGGAGATATTGGATGAACCAAATATAGACACAAATAGGGCTGTTACCAATCATTTTCTTGGGTTAGTACAAAAGTTTTTAGTGGTTTTTAAATGAATTTCAAAGATCATAATTAAATGTGCAGTGGTACAATAGATATCAGCTCAAAATGAGCAATTAGTGAGCCAAGTTTGAATTCCAGTAGAAGTATTCACATTCACTTATGTGTGAATAGCCTTGACTACCTCTTCTTCCTCCAGATATGGGTTGAATAGCAGGATAGATTAGATTCTATAGCCTTAGTTGGCAACCAGTCTACTACAGAAAGAAATGGCAACCTACTGCAGGAAGATCTTCTACCTAGTCAGTCTTGTATTGAAAGAGACATAATTGCCCAAGCATGTACAACATAGGGCACTTAACTGACTGGAATCTTTTTGAGTGAAATGGTTTTTACAAGCCTCCAGTGAATTGAACTCTTTTCATTAAGAAAATTTTATATGGATTGAAATAAGTGCTGATACAAAGATACATGGTCAGGTGAGTACAGTGGATTGTATAATAAGACATCCCAGCCAAGCTGCAATTTCTGTCTGAGCAGCAAAGGCACATGAGATCTGGCATTATCCTGATGGAAGATAACACCCATGTGATTGATCAATTTTGAATATTTTCATTGATTTATGCTTTTAATCGATCAAACTGGGAACAACACTTGTCTAAATTAAATGTCTGATTTTATGGAAAGAGCTTGTAATACACAATTCCTTTCTAATGCCATTATATATAAGGCATTATTTTCTTTAAATGCAGACCAGCTTATAATTTTCCCCAGAACCTTTTTCATTCTACATTGTTGTAAAGAATCTGTTTTTCATTGTCTGTGAATGTACTTTTCAAAAATGGGTTGTTTTTCTGGCATTTGAGCAGTGAATTGAAGATGGAAACGTGATTCAATCATTTTTCCATTAAATTATGAGATGCCCAAACATTGTAACAATTCATGCAGTCAAGTGTTTTCAAATGTATTCCAATGCTTATATAAGATTTATGAACTATCTATGTAATATCCTGTGTTGTGTGACCTGGATTATTTTTGATCACCATTTGACTTGGTCATCATCAATGACTAGAAGCCTTCCAGAATGTTCTGTCTTCCAGATTAATATTTCTACTTCTCAACCTAGTAAGCCACTTACAAAAAGTACTCTCAGCTATGAATGGCACATATCTTTTTTTAATGTTGGTAGAGCATTTTTATCATCATCATCATCATCATCCATCCATCCATCCATCCATCCATCCATCCATCCATAGCAATGATCAATATTATTCCTCAATACTGCTATAATCATCATCCAACAACTCTACTAATGTTAACTTTCAACAGCTCTTTTATCACTCTTCACTAGTACTATCATCATTTACAAACTTTATCAATAAAATCATCATCCTGCACTAACTCTAGTATCATCATCTTAATCATCATCATTATGCAATAATCAATATTAATTGCCGACACCACCATCATCAATATCCACCAACTCTATAATCATCATCATCATCATTCAACAATTGGCTGTATAGTCTGGTAACATGAATGAAATTCAGGTAACATGGATGACGTTCAGTGGAGGAGAGGACAGAGAAATTTTTCTTTTATTTTGTTTATTCCATAATTGATTTTATTTATTTAAGTGTATTCATTGATTTTTTACATTGTAATCATCTTTTGTTAGCCTAAACAGTTTGACCAAAATTTGGACTTGTTTGTATGTATATCTTGCTCTATTTCTTTTACATTGTTTTTTTGTCACAAAAACAAAAACAAGCTTAAATAATGTTAATTTCACACTCAATTTTATTTTGATAGAGGATATTTGAATTTATACTAAGTTAAAACTTAATAGATACTGTCAGTTCTCTTAGTAAGTTAATTCCTATATCCATAGCTAACATGTAGTGAATACAAAATAAAAAATAAGTTTTTTTTCTTTATGGTTTGAAAATTTGTGAGCCAGTATGAAAATCTATTTTTAACCAATAGAAAAAAAGATTGCCTCTGTGCTGAGAAAAAGATCAAGGAAAATTTTGCAAGCAAGTGTGAAATACTTATTAACCAATGAAAAAAGCAATTTACAGAAAACAAGGAATTCAATTTTCAATGACCCATGTCATATGTCTTCCCACCCAAAAATGAGTGTACATTTTGAGTAGACCATGTGATCGAGCCAGCCTGCTTATTAACAGTACAATGCCGGTTGGGTTGGTCAGTGACAGTTGGAGTCAGAGAAAGACTGGAGAGAGAGAAAAGCAGAGACCAAGCATCTGAATAACACTGGTGTCAAATTACACTCATACATTATCAGCATCTAATGACAACTCAGAATTTCAAGGACTCCACTCAATGGATAAGCTAAGTACTTTAAAATATATCTTTTATTTTGAATTCAACTATATAACTTTTGTGTGAAAAATGAACTCTCTTATTTTGTTTTAAACATTTTGGCAAACTTTGTTTATAATGAATTTAACTGTAAAACTTTTGTGTAAAAAACAAACTCTCTCAATTTGTTTTAAGCATTTTGGAATACTACTTTATGTCCGACCATTTAATATGTACATTCTCTCTTTTTGACTATTTATTAAATTTCAGAGTCCTATGCATCTGAATAACTCTGATGTCAAATTACATGCTGATATATTATCAGCCTCTAATGAGAACAGTTGAATTTCAAAGAACTATACTCAGCATCAAAACTACAAATCTTTTAATGTTTGATTACTTTTCCTGAAACAAGCTGCTGATAACTTCAAAGGTTTAAATTTGTAAAAAATTCCTTATTTTGTTTAATTCAGAATAACATGCGTATTACCTTGCCATTATTCCTATGTTGCCATACTCGTGATCTACAACAGACAAGGAAACTAAACACATACCTAATTTTATGGCTTTCATATAAGTCAAAATGTTTAACAATGAATTTCACAACAATTGTGTAAACACATTTCAATCTATGATGACAAAACAGCAAAACAAAAACTACTATTTGGAAAAGTGACAACATATATCACTAATACTGAATTGTCAACTTATTCACATATTAAAGCCGACTTCATGAAATTGGAAGGGAAGTGATGTGCTGGATACAAAATAAAAAGTAACTTCAACTTCCTTAATAATTTCTGGAAAATGTTTGCAACATAAGCTTCAATTTGATCAAGACTATATCTGGTAAATTTCTTCACTGTTTGCTGATTCACAAGCATGTTTGAAAATATTTATTAACTAATGAAAGGGGAGTGATTTACAGAAAACAATAAATTGAACTTTAAATGACCCATGTCATGTTTCTTTCCATCCAAAAATGAGTTTGCATTAGGAGCTGACCATGTAGCTACATATTTCATGTTTTTCATTCGAGCAACACAGAGAGAGAGAGAGAGAGAGAGAGAGAGTGTGAGAGAGAGAGTGAGAGAAGGAAGCAGAGAGTGCTCAACCCAGCATAATGTAACAGGAACTGCCGACTGCCGATCGGGCACAACTGTCTTGGCGACCCATATTCGAAACGCTCTTACTTTCTCTCTCATGCTACCTTCTTTATTTCTCTTTCTTCCACTTCACCTACTTGCTGTTCACAAAAGAAAGAAAAAAACAAGACATTATCATTACTTTGTTGATACACTTAGCAAAAACATAGACTTAACCTTTTCTTGTACAAATAAAATTTACCACAAGTGGATCTGCAAAGACATCAAGGAGGTTCCCGTCATAAAGCATACAAAGTTTCCCTCCTCCATCATGGTCCTTGGCGTCATCTCCAGTGAGAGGGATGTCATGCCTCCATTCTTCTTTCAAAAGGATCTGAGAGTCACCCCTGAGATCTACTAGGAGGTGCTGAAGAACGTGGTGAAGACCTGGATGAACGAGATCGCCGCTGGATTACCCTACATCTTCCTGCAGTACTCTGCTCCTGCACACAAGACCAAGACAACCCAGGCGTGGCTGATCAACAATGTTCTTCAACACTGGTTGCTGGACTTATGGTCGCCCTCCTCACCTGACAGCAAACCCCTTGACTGTACTGTGTGCGTGATTAAGGCCAAGACCAACAAGCACGCCCACAACACAGTTGACTCTCTGAAAGCTGACATCGTGGAGGCGTTCATCGCTATGGACAAGAATGTGGTCGCCAAAGTATGTGACTCATTTCACACCCACCTTGAGATGGTCATCATTGCTGCTGGAAAATATGTAACTCTAACTGTTGCTAAATAAACTGTTGAGTCTCTGCAGATACAACTTTTGTCTCTATTGCCTATTTCATTTTCTTTTTGTC
The DNA here is from genome assembly GCA_037127315.1 of Ascarosepion bandense. NCBI lineage: Eukaryota > Metazoa > Mollusca > Cephalopoda > Sepiida > Sepiidae > Ascarosepion > Ascarosepion bandense. The sequence continues at coordinate 1,500,775 of JBBBDQ010000756.1, forward strand.
AAGTGCTGCAACACCCTGTAGATAAGAAAAAACTGCAAGGCAAAAATTAATCAATTTCAGGTTCTTCTGAAAGGAATGTTTAGCTAGTGCTATAATTGTATTCACATTTTTATAATTCAACAGCATTTAATTTTCTTTTCAATTTCTACTTAATTCCTAAGTTAGCCTAGAAATGTACATTTCTTCTGTAACATTTTAATGTGTTTCACCATTGCTATAATTACTGATACTTTACATCTGAGCAAACAAAGAAAATATTTGAAAAATCTATAAAAAGACAAAAATATTGATAATATCAAATAAGGAAATGATAATTCACAGTGCTTGCATTAGTTTCAGAAAATCAAATTTAAGTTCAAAATAGATTTAAGTATAACACATTTAATTAAAACAAGAGTCAATTTTTTATATCATCATCTGCATCATTGTTAAATTCCACTAATTGAAACCATCACAATATGTTGTAATTGCCTGTCTATTCCATCTTATTTTGTACTGCCTAATTATTCCTGTGGATGTGCACGTAACATAATGGTCATTAGGGCAGAAAATGGAATTAGTGTACTAAGTTCATTGCATTCCTTTTTACACAAATACCATCAGGAAATGTATGAATTCATCTCTTCTACACCCAGTTATAGGTTAAATAGGACAGATTGAAATCTAGCCTTAGTTGGCTGTTGTGGCCTGTTAGGGCTAGGAAGAAAATCATGAAAAGAAGATAGTAGGTTGAACTGGTGTATTGGAATAACAGAACATATGTACAAAATAAGAGTTATTAATCAGCAGATAGAAGAGTTCATCCAAACTGTCTAGTTACACTGCATCATGATTGCCTCCCAGGAAGTCTCACAGGTTAGTATTTATGAAGGAAGAAGAGTTCATTCTAATGTAGACAGGGCACCATAACATAGGCACCCAGTCAAGAAATATAACGCTGAATTCCAAAACACTTAGCCATGAGGCTGGCATCTCTATGCTATTATGGAAAGCACAGAAGAAACACCTTGTGTGATGAGGCTAAGATTACTAATGAGGGATGAGAATTATCTTTTCTCTTACAAATTTGCTTACATGTATAAGAATAAAGTTTCTTTCTGTTTAACTTGAGTAATTGAAACTGTATCACAACAAGCTAACATAGGTAAATACTGATTGCCTGCTTATCTGGTTTCTATTTGTTGTGGAAAATCATTTTTGGCTCATAAATTATGAGCATCTTTTTTTTCTAAATGTAAGTTGTTTTCATTTGCTTTGTCATTATTCTTTCCTGTTAGTCATACAGTCTTTTTCAAAAGTACTAAGCTCCACATTACTGTAATCTTTTCATCTTTTTTTAAGGTTTACCTTCATAATTTACTTTCTAATTCTCTCTACATCTTAAGTGGTATTTTCTCTTTTTGCTTTTTTTCTCACTACATCATAAGTGTTCACTCTGACAGTCATCATTATACTCTTCTTATATCTACATTTTCCCTTTGGCTCACCTATTACCACTATCAGTATTGTTACTTTCCATTTTTCTTACAAGTTAGTATCTCTGCTTGTAGACATCCTTTCTCACATTGTTACCTACTTTTTCACAAACATTAACACTTTCATCAGCACCCATATGGATCATCCAAATCCTTACACTCTTTTTTTCATAAGTATGCTCTCACTAACACCATTAGATTTCTATTCGAACTACCTTTACAGGCTTCATTTATTTGCCAATTCTTATAAACTTGGTACATTCACACACAATTGCCATTGAAAAGCAATCCATTGAATAATAAGTGATGGCAGTTGTGGCCAATCAGCCTGCAAGCTAGCCATTGGTTAACAGATCCTCAGAAGCTTAGGTGTGTACCAAACGACCATTGGCTGGTGTGGAGAACAAAAAGAATTTAAGAGTCAATTACAAATAAGGAGAAATGTCAGAAATGGAGACATCGTGGATCTTGAATTCATAGAGGGTATTAAGGCTAGTCATCCAAAATGTATGGATGTACTGACAAGCTTCCAAATCCGGGATGTTTAAAATATTAAGCTTTTCTTGCACTCGCCCATCACCCAATCCTACTTTTCTTTTTTTCTCTCTATTTGTTTTCATGTTTTCTTTTTCCTATGCCCTTTCAAAATCTTTTTCTATCTCACATAACTCTTCTTTCTCATTTTCTTTTCCATTTCATTCATCTTTCTTTTCTTTTTTGCCTTCTATTCTGTCTCTTTCTCTCATTGTGTTTCTATTTTTGCATTTTTCTTTCTTTCTAACTCAGTATCTCTATCTGATTTTATGGTTTTATTTTTTCTCTTTCTTCACTACAGTACTTGTAAAAGGCAAATATGCATTACAGAAACATTCAAAATACCAAAAAGCTTTAAGAACTATAGAAGCTAACAACAGGCTCTTTTTGGAATCAGCAGAGTGAGGAGGAGGAGGAAAGGTGAAAGAGTTGGAGAGCTCATGGGGAGAAGGGAAGGGAAGAAAATAAGATTTTGAAAAGCATGAGTTAGACCAAGGATTGCAGCCCGATTATCGAAGAGCAGAAACATGCAAACAGGATAAATATGTTGTGGACTCCAGTGATGCATGCAGTTCTTGGAAAGAGGCACAGCACCTTGACCATTGACCTACAATGAAGAATACATTACTCAACCAAACAAAACAGAAATTTCATTCCTGAAAATCTCCTATGATATTAGACAAGATAGAAATTTAAAATTCCATGTCTACTGACTTCTTTATAAGATGAGAAAGAAAGAAAAATATTTCTATTTTATCACTGCTACACTGCTTAATAAAGTTTTCAAATCTTTAACAATTATGCCATATTCTGAAGTTTTCAGTAAAAAAAGTAATTTGGAAAGAAAAAAACAGAACTATAATTAAATATATGAATTTATTAATAACATTTTTCATGGGATTGGGTGCCAACTCACTGATTTTATATAACAAGCATTTAGCTTGACACAACAAGGAACACCAGATTCATGCCTTTACCAAATTGAATAAAAGAGATATCAGCAATTTCAATTTAGATTAAAATTTCCATTTCATTGTTAACTGTTTCAATATATCAAAGATAAAATATTTTAAATGAAAAAACATCAATCATACTGCATTAGTCTCATGACAATCAGTCAACCATACATATATGTACTAAGTATCGTTTTTGACAACAGCAATATATTTGCAAGTGTCAATTATATATTATACAAAGGGAATATTTCTTGTTATAGGATCATAGATTCTTTATCAAAATGACATTTTTATAATATATTTTATTTAAAATTCATAATTTTTTGTTATTTATCATCAGTTTAAAAATTTCTTTAAATCCAGATTTAACTTGTAATCATCAAATAATATACACTGAAGACTGATAAAACCTAGATATATGACCATCAGTTGCCTAATAAGCTTTTCACTGAAATCAGCTGTGAAAATTTCCACAAATTTAGTTAAACACTTTTATTCATTTTATCAAATAACTATTTTATCCAGTGAAATGGTTACCAAATAATAGTGATAAATGGAGACATTTTAAAATATTTAAATTATTTATAAATATCCTTGTTCTTCATTTAATGAAGTTTCTGGCTGCCCAGAATTTCAAAACAAAGAAAGGAAGCCAGGCAGTTGGAGATACATAAAGTTTATTAAGTACAATAACAAGATAGACAAAGCCAGATCTAGAATTATTATTTTAAAAGATTGATTGCCCAAATTATTCAATTTCTTTAGAAATAATAATAATAATAATAATAATAATAATAATAATAATAATATTGACATGGCAGTCCCTGCAGATTGTAACTTATCATTAAATATCTTCAAAATCTATCAAAATATAAGGAACTTAAAATGGAAATCTAAAAAGTGTGGCACATAAGGACCAATAATTCCATTTGGGGTCTGTGCCTTCAGATTGATTTGGAAGAGTTCTGATAGACTCATGCTTTAAAAAAATACAAAATATTGTACTCACAAGTACACCTCACACATTACAAAGAACTTTATCTATGTAAAATTTGCGTTTTTGGGGATTTTTTTTTTTACAAAAATGATCAGTGGAAAGTGTCATGAAGCCATTTCTGATTTTAGGTCTCTGGTTGGGACCCATAAGGAAAAGAAAGAGAAATCAAAGGAAATAATAATAATAATAATAATAATAATAATAATAATAATAATAATAATAATTGTACATAAGCATAAAAACTGAAAAAACTGCAAATTTTGCATGAATTCAGTCTTTATCAGGACAAAGATTTAGGTTGGTGTATTACTGTGCAAATTTTTCTTTGATCCAAATAATTATTAAATGAATTTTAATTAAAATTTCCTCTCAGATCAAAGATTTGTAAAACTATGATAAAGTATAATGAAAAATATTTACAGTATCTATAACTGTGTACAACTGGGGAATGCATACAAAATATCATATATTGAGTTAGAACAACAGGTTGTAATATTTTTCAATAGGTGGCATTTGAACATAAAAATCAAATCAATCAATCTATCAATTAAACAATCCCAAATGGAACAATTAAAGGCAATGATCAATGAAAAACATTGAGAATTGGATAATCAGAAAGATGTTATCTTTTATAAGGAAAATGCCAGACTTCTCACCTCTTTGCAAACCCAGTAGAATTTTGTACAACTTGGCTGGGATATTCTACTACATCAGCCATACTCACTTGACATTACACCTTCAGATCACCACTTATTTTGATCCCCACAAAGTTGTTTAAATGGGAAGAACTTCAATTTTCCGAAATCCTAATCAGACTAGTTTATTACCCAGAAAGAAGCTAAGTTCCGGGAGGATAGAATCATGAAGCTGCTAGAAAGATGGCAAATGGTAGTGGACTAAATTGGCCAAAATGGTTGAATAAATCATAAATATGTACACATAGCTAAATCATAAATATGTACACATAGCTAAATATTGTTTTTGAAATTCAATTAAAATGCCATGAACTTTTGATCCAAATCAATACAAAAGGTTTAATAATTCACACACATCCCTGACAAGTGAGAACATCATAACGAAACTTTAAAGTCAGCATGAATCTGCTCTATTAAAGAGATAAACTCTTTGTACCTATCAATGTTCTATCTACATTGTAATTTCAAACACTTTACGATAAAATACCTACTTGTCAAAATACATTTTATCAGTAAAACCACTGAAAAACAACAACCTTGGTGCTAAACATTATCACAATTAAACAATATATATATATATATATATATATATATATATTGTAACAAAGTTGTAGAACTCGTAGGTTTTTTAACCTGTTGTTCATGCATTTACTTTTATAAAGAGTGCTCTATACAAATGTAGAGTGTTATCACCGCACACCAAGACATAAACACACAAGACATAGGGCTATATAGAGATGACGGTCTAATGATAGTACAAAACTCCACACACTTCAAAACAGACAAAATAAGAAAACTTATCCATAGAGAATTTAAAGGATTAAACCTAAAAGTAATAGTAAACACAAATTTAAAAGTAGTAAACTTCCTCGATGTCACACTAGGTTTAGTTAACAATAATTACCAACCATACATAAAACCCAACGAATACCCACTATATATCCACCCAAAGTCAAACCACCTCCTTAGTATAATCAAACATATACCCTCCTCCATAGAATATAGAATTAGTCAAAACTTGTCCAGCAAAGAAATATTTAACAAGCACAAAAGTTTCTACAACAAGTCCTTAAAAAAAAGTGGCTACAGAAACCAAGACATCCAATACATAACAAAGTATAACCACAACAAGAAAAATAGAAACAGAAACAGAACATTTGGTACACACCTCCTTTCAACCAAATGATTAACACCAAGCGAGGACAAAAGTTCCTGAACTTAATTAAAAAACATTTCCCCACAAATAACCCTCTTAGTAAAATCTTCAACAAAAATACACTTAAACTAAGCTACAGTTGCACAAACAACCTAGAAAAAAGCATAACAAATCATAACAAATATATCCTAAATCAACACACAGATCAAAATAAAACCGACAACCAAAATACAATCAAACACAACAATGAAAACATGTGCAATTGTAGAAACCCTAGTAACTGTCCACTACAAAATAAATGTAAAATAAACTCAATAATCTATCAATAAAACATAACATCTATTGAAAATCCAACTATAAATAAAGTGTATATTGGATCAACTAAGAACACTTTTAAGCAGTGCTGGTACATGCACTTAAACTCATTCAAAAACAGCTTATACCAAAACCAAACATCCCTTTCTACATACTTTTGGAAGCTAAAGGATTCAAAACAGAAACCCAAAGTAAAATGGAAAATCCTAGAAAAAACTAGAACTTGCAACTCACTTGATGACATCTGCCCTTTATGTTTAAGTGAAAAGCTAAGCATTCTAAAGTACCCCAACAGTAGTGAACTATTAAACCATAGAGACGAATTAGCAGTATCATGCAAAAATCGCAAATATTTCTTGTTAAAATTTAAATAAACAAATAAACACCCCACCCACATGACCCACCCAAAAAATGCAATAAATACACATAACCAACCCTATTAATAAACAGAACAAAAACGTAGATATAAAAGACAACAAACCCCATACCACACCACCAATAAGTCCAGCTACCTGAAAATAGTAGAAAAATAAAAGAAAATATCAACACTGCAAAAAACAAAAAAACACATACCCCAATACAAAATAACCAAAATTAAACAAAGAAGTGACCAGCCCAAACACAACACAACATATACCCACCCCTAAACCAAATAACAACACCTACAACACCACCAAGCTACATCCAGACAAGATAAATAGGAAAACCTATCCTGAACTAAGCCACCCCACAAACATCTAACCCTAAGACTTTAATAAGGTCAACAGAATCTAAATCACATCCCAACCCCACTTTCACCTAAAAAAAAAAAAATTCACCACAAATAAACGGTCTTTTTCACCAGATAATTTTCATACCAACTTGATCACCTGAAGAAGAGGCGACCAAAACACATAGACAGCTTCGAAATGCGAACATTTTTGTGTAGTGATACTATGAATTTATAAACCATTGTAACAACTATTACAATACAATATAAATTGGAGTAGATAGACTAAACTTCAATTGGAGTAGATAGACTAAACTATTGCCTGGTTCACACTCCACCCACGTCTGTTGAACGGGTGAAGAGGTTCATCCCTTGTTTCCTGTTTAGGATGTGGTTTCCGGCTTTCTCTTTTCCAATCTTTTCACTCTTACGTAGGCCCCTGCACATCAGTAGCGTTACTGCCTTGCTCGGGGTGATATGGTAAAAAAAAAAAAATATATATATATATATGTATGTGTGTGTGTGTGTGTGTGTGTGTGTGTGTGTGTGTGTGTGTGAATTGATAAATATACATATGGTTGTATACACATGTATAAAAATATTATTCAGGTATTAATGAAACAGTGCTCAATGTAGTATAAACAAAGATATTAATTACATTTTAATAAATATATATATTATACTACATCAATGGCACTTCTAGGAATTTCAGGCACTATGCAATCATCAGGTGCATATTAAAAACTGACTGTTTAAGAGATTTGAAATTAAGTTCACTCAATATTTGTGGATATTAAATCTTACAATGTTTGGGTCAGTCAGTTAAGTGCCATATGTGATACACGCATTAGGCAATCATGTCTCTTTAGAGATATGACTGACTAGGCAGAAGATTATCAAAGGATGTCATTGCTTTCTGCAATAGACTGGTTGCCAGCCAAGACTATAGAACCCAATCTGTCCTATTATTTGACCCATGAGTGGAGAAAAAGAGACCGATTAATACCTTTCTCAAGGGTATTTGTGCATAGGTGAATGCAAGGAATTCAACTGGAATTTGAACTCAGCTTCCAATATCCACTGCACCACAACACACATCCAATGTTGGGGTACTATTTTTGAATTTATCAAAAGTATGATATAAATAGACAAAAATTACATGAAGATAAAATAAATTAAAATTAAATTTTTTAAAAATTATTAAAATTCTGGGAGATGAATTCAAAGGGGGTAATTCAAAATTATTATTAAAAATAAATAGTATTTGCAAGGAAAAGAATGAAAGAGAGGAAGAAAGTAAATATTATTAAAGCAACAACTGTCTGTTTCATTTTTAAATGCAATCATCATACCATGCAAATGGTAGTTTTGCTTGACTATTTATATACAGGGTGCAATGGATGAATTATTGTCTAAATTATGCAAAAATGAAAATAACATTGACTTCTCATTTTAACAGATATATTTACCAAAATTAAACAAAAATATCTTGAAATACTAAAGAGTAAATTTATTCAGTGAAATTACCATTGGCTTCAACCATATCCTCCAGCTGACATCAGAATCTCCTGCAATTCTTCTGGATGGTCTTCTTGTTAAAGATAGTGAATGCTGCCATAATCCATACCTTTAGTTCATCTTTGGTGTTACAAGGAGTTCTGCTGGTCTCTCCCTCAACTGTGCCTCACACATAATAATCAAAGGAGATTGCAGTCTGGGAAGTTAGATGTAAGGGGTTGCAGAAATTGTCTGACAGCCATAACTATGTTCTCCTGCTTGTGTGGCATGGTGCAGAGTCCTGTTGCCAGATATAGGGTCTTCCAACAGTTGTTGTCTTGATCCTCTTCAAGGCACTTGATGTAAGCCTCTGTGTTGAGTCTGAGACCCGCACCAATAAATTTAGATGTTCTTTTCTTATCAGAATGATCAGCATGAGTTTTTCGAACTGCCATACCTTTGAAATCACCATTTGACTCATCCAACTCTTTCTGTATGCTCTCCAATGCCCTCAGATTGATACCCAAACACTCTGAAATGTTCATATTAGAGCTTCCAACATGAATGTCAAGCAGTATAGCATGCCATTTTCAAATTTCTGGCAGTGTGAATTGCATCATGGTGCTCTTTTTCTCAGTAACTGGCTACTTCTATACTGTGTATTTGACTTCATAGAATAAATTTGTTTAGCAAGAAAATACTTGTCACAATAAAAATAATAAACAAACATATTTTTCACAACTCTTTTTGCTAATATTATTTACTATTAATTATATTATTTGAATTTGTATTAGCTTTGTTCTCTATATGATACAAATTGAGATTATAAAATGCCTTTATATGGTCTGTCTGTCTAAAGTTCTAGTTTTCTAGCAGTTATTTTCAGGTCAATAAAAGTGTTGATTAAATGATATGAGTGGAAAAATAAAATATATTGAATTTGTTTTTATTTGAATACTCTTTCAAAAATGTTTGGTTATTTTACAAGAACATGAGATTAGTAAAAACTTGTTTTTGAAGATATCAGCATCATTCTTATCTGCACTTATTCCAGACTGAGTGCATTATATGTTTTTTTTTCTGAAAACACCCTGAGTCAAGTCGAAACCTGTTTTTTTCTATAGGCTTTAAAGTAATGGAAATTTCATATAAATCTGAAAGTTTAACTAGTTTTTCAGATTCAAAACAATATAACTGTTTAAGATGTGCCCATTTTGAAGCTTGTTTTACTCAATTATCATCAAAGATTAGTTCTCCTCTCTTTTCTGTGAGCTACAAATTTTAAATATTTTTCATCAAATGAATATAATCAAAAAACAAATGTTTATTATCTTCTGTTAACCAAGGTTTTTCAGGTAGTGTTGGATATAATTTTTTAAAAAATTGCTTTACTCGGTTGCCATCATATATAACAAATAGCCTTTACATCAGCTGCTACAGAGATGATGACCTCAACTGTTAACTCAATTTGTTCAGATAAAAAGGTTGATGCTGATTCTGGAGCTGGAATCAATCTTGTAAGAAATTTTGGATCCCCATTAAGAAATATCAACATTATACCAAGTACTTTTTGAGCAAGTAGAGATGGATTGTCAACTGACTTATCAAATAGTTGTTTGCCATGATATTGGAACATTTTCTTGATATAATTCATCATGAAGAATTATGAACCCTTTTTGAATGGCATTAAGAGTATTAAATACAAATAGCAAAAAGATTTTTCATTAAGTTTTGAAACTTTTGATGTCATCCTTCTTAATATTGCTAATGATGGTAATTGAAAATCCTGTGTTAATCTATTATACAATGAAATTGATGTTGTTCAGTACTCAAAAGTATGTATTATTTTATCTGAGCTGTATTTCATTCCAACTATTTTGGGGGCCATTGCTGAAAAGTGCTGACTCAAGATATCCTTCTTGTGTTCAAAAGCCATAGAATTTAGATATCAGATAATTTCTTCCAGTGTTGACCAAGTATCAACTGTATTAAATTCTTAATATAAAAAGAGGGATACCACTGAAAACTTTTGATGACTGAATAGTTCATATATTTTCAGCACAAAATGCTACAACTGGACACACAAAGTCTTTTTTGTTGATTAGACTTTCTTTCAAATTTGTATAATTAATCTTATCTAATTCTAAAATAAACATTAATTTCATCAGCAATTTAATCATCTTTGTCTTTTGGAAATGATAGACAGAAATCTATTCATTTCACACACAGTTTTGTCTTATATTTCTGAGGCAATGCTGGAAACTAATATCTGAAATGATAGATTAAGTTTCTTAAGCACACTTATTTCTTTTACTGCTTCACTTTAGGGGTAACTACTCAACCCAAATTAATTATATTCTTAATCCCAACTTTTATCTCCTGCCAAACTGATAAGTTAAAAACAGAACATTTTAAGGATTTCTTTAATTCTGAGAATCCACTTTTTAAAATGTAATTTTGTTTTTATTTGGTAAATTGGTTTTGGGGTATATTGTTAACAAAGAATTGCAAAATATTACACAATTATTGAGTATCTAAGTTTCTGACACTTGGCAACATAAGATCAACTATTGCCTAGATTTCTCCAAGAGTGCTGCTCCTTCATGCAGTACCTTCCCCTCAATTTAAAAGGAAAGACTGGGGTTTTTGTGCCTTACCTGGGGAATGCCACAAGGGGAATGCCAAAAGCAGAAATCTTTGGCTATTTTTGAGACAATGCCTTCTGGTGGAGCAGTTCTTTGACAAGGTGTGGCTTATACTTTCTACATAAACTCTCCAACTATGGAATCTCTGGAAAGATTTTCTAAATTATCAAGTCCTTCCTAACAGGTAGGTCCATGAATGTCCAGTCTTCTAATGTCAATGAAATCAATGCAAGCATTTCCCGAGACTCTCTTCCTGGTTTTACACACTTTCTACTTTATATTAATAATATTTTTAAGAATATACTCAAATCTTTAGTAAATATCTATGCATATGATACAACAGTGTATGGGTACACCTTCAAACATTTAGAGATTGGCAGCTGATCTCTCCTCTGATCTAGCTCAATGGAGTAAGAACTGGCTTATAATATTCAATAACTTCAAAACTGAATTTGTTACCTGTCATGATGTTGATGATTTCCCAATCAATAAAATCTTAACCTCTTCATTTAGCATCAACCATTATCTTTCCTAATTATCTTCATAAATTGCACCTCTTTCTTTGTCCTCTTGCATCCATGCAACAACATCATTCAGTAACCATCTACTTTGAGTGGCTATTAGACTTTGTCTCATCATATGAATTCTGATGAATAGAATGCGCAGCAGAATCAGGCCAGAAATAGAAAAAGAACAGTGCTGGTTTGTCAAAGATACCAGAACAAGGAATGCTATATTTATGCTCAGAATGCTATCAGAAAGAACAATACAAATGCAGAAGGACATGTTCCTGCATTTTATAAATTACACTAAAGTGTTCAACAAAATCTGTTAGAGCTGCTCAGCAAGCTTGACATATTCAGGAAAGACATTAAAATAATCAAGAATCTATATTAGCAGCAAATTGCCTGCATGCAGACAGGAAATGAGTTAAGCAGATATACAAAAATAGAGAAGGGTAAGATAAGGATGTGTCTTCTCATCAGATCTAGTCAACCTATACAGTAGGGCAATTCTGAGAGAATTAGAAGTCCTACAAGAATTCATTATTGGTGGCCACAATTTTAGCAATATAAGATATGCAGATGAGAGCAGACATCAAAAGGAAACTACAAAAACCTTTTACAGAAGGTAGCAATGGAAAAAACTAAAAGAAAACAGGATGAATGGTTATTAGCAAAGGAATGAACTCAAAATTCATATTACAGGCCAGGGATACTAAAATAAAGCAGGTACAGAAATTTCAATATCTGGGAAGTGATCTAACAGAAGATGAAAAGTGCAACACTGAGATCCAAAGATGTACTGGGATGACCAAAGACACATTCCAAAAGCTAAACAGAGTATTAAGAGATAAAATTTTTGTTGGAAATGAAGAAAAAAGTAAAAGAGTACTGAACTGCTACATGATATCTGCCCTGCATGACAGTGAATGCTGGACAATTTCCTCAAAGATGAGGAAGAGACTTGAAGCAACAGAAATGTGGTTCTATATAAAGATGCTAAGGATACCATGGGTCAAAGATGTAAGTAACAATGAGGTTTTGGATGGAATGAAAGCAAAAAGGAACTTATATTTGACATCAGAAAGTGGTAGTTGACATAACTGGGACATGTAATGGGGAAGGAGGGCTTGGAGAATTTGATACTCATGTGACAGATTGAGGGAAAGAGTGACAGAGGAAAGCAGTATGTAACATACTTGATGGGCTTGAGAGAATGGGTGGCAGAACCGGTTTTGGGAGAATTAACAAAAAGGTAAAACATATTGAGAGCTACAAGAGACAGGAAGATGTGGAAGGCCATCATTGTCTACATCCTGAAATAGAATAAAGGAAACATAAAATAAAGAAAGATTGGGAAAACAACTATTAAAAAAATGAAAAAATCTCACTAAAAAGTATATAGAAACACATACAAAATTTTAACATGCAATTCTTACAAATTTTGAAATTTCTTAGTTTACTTTGTAAATAATCAAAACTATTTTGATTCTAATGTAGAATGCAATATTTCCTTCTCTTTCCTTCTCTTAAGCCTTCAGTAGTATTAGGGATTGAACTATGTATATTCCTGCATTTAATCCAATTCTTTACCACTGAACTACCATAAAATTTTTGAAAACCATTTGGCTGAGAAAATTGAAATTGATTTTCTTATGTCTCACCTGAAGTTCTTACCACCAAACTACCACCTGTTTCTCAGGATATTTTTTCCTTTCAAATTAATTTTGGGAAAAATTAGAAGATTTTAGATGTCTTGCTTAGATGTTGTTAAAGGCATCACTATTAATAACAATGACAGCAGTAGTAGCAGCAACAACATGAACAATACTACCATTAAAAATAAAATAAAAAGTAAAAACAAATAACTACACAAATAAAAACTTCAGAGATTTAAAAGATAAAAAGGATATTGGGAAAAGTGAAAATTTAATGCTATTTTGCTGTCATTTTTTAAGCATTTTTTTAAATATGGTAACTTTGAAAATTTTATAGTTCATAAAAAGTCTTGCAAAATAATAAATTTTGGTATGAATAAAAAGTTCTGTTTATATCAAGTCAAAGAATAACAAATATCAGCTTTGTTGATATTCACTAACTATGCCATGTCATCAATTATTTGTGTCTGATTCACTGTGGATTTTAAAGTATTACTTGAGAATCATCTTATGATTATCACCAAACCAGTAGCAATTTCCATAGTTTTGTAGAAATGTCCATAAATAAACATCTAATAATGCCAATTCATATGTTCAAAGCCAAATATTGGTGATGATGTTTTTATAGTTATTTATATATACTTTAGTAATACAATTCTCTATGTGTAGGACAACAGACTAAAGAATACAATGTTTATGGTTTTGTCTTTGATAGATAAAGTTCATTAATTATATATTAATTCATTTATAATAATTCCTACCATGAATATAAAAAGACAATATAAGAACATATACTATATATGAGACGGTTGCTAAACTTGAACAAAAGTATTATTCAAGAATGTTTAATATAAGGGAAAGTCCTATTACTGAAAAATTGATGAATTTGGAGAGATACAGGATTTTATTAATATAAAAATAGTCACTTTTATAAACAAACATTTGTGCTCATTTTGTACTTACCTGCAGAATAGTATTTGTAGCTTAAAGTTTTATAAAGTGTTTGGTTTTCTTCCCTCCTGTTTTCTCCTTCACATTTTACAACTTCTATTTTCTTTCTTTTTATTTGCATGGCATGTCTATTTA
>JBBBDQ010000756.1:1517500-1645000 GCA_037127315.1 Ascarosepion bandense
TCCAATCTCTTTCTATAGTAGATGCCCAATTAATGTGTCAAGTAGAAGTGATGTTGCTGAACTTGGGTGCTACACACAATTGCAAAAATATCTCCTCTTAAAGAAATCTGCATAATCACAATGAAATGATATTTATCATTATTATCATTATTTTATGAACTGTGATTAGTCATAGGATTCAAACCTCAAAATTACATTTGATCCGTTTTCAATATTTCAAATGCAATTCATCACAAAGAGAAATTCTCTAATAATAGCAAAATAATGAATTCTGATATTTAGAAATTAATTTCTTTTTGGAATCATGTAATTTTTTCTGATCATATGAGAAAAAAAATTCTCTTATCTTTAATCTAGTCATATTTCACAAGTATATTCTATTTAGTGTTTTTTTCATCATGACTATCCATAAAGTAAACCTAAGCAAGTATCAGAATAAGCTACAATATTTTATATGATTCTATTAAACAAATGCTGCAAAATATAAATAAATTGACAAAAAATGTTACAAAGAATTCATTTTTTAAATCATTGATACCAAACCAAATGTCTTTTCTCTGAAAAAGATACATTTGAGCCATCTTTGTTGACTTATGAAAAAATGTTATTTGTTAAATTCACAATAATGTTTCAAGTCTGTTAGCTTTTTTATTGAATGAAATAAATCTTGTCATTAGTAGAAAAACAAAATATTAAAGAAATCTGTAATTAGTTTCAAGTTGCAGCATTAAAAATTTATTCATTTCTTTAAAAGAGAAAAAGAAGACAGAACAAGACAAAGGCCCACCATACAAAATATCAGGTCTAACACATTTCATCAGAACTTTCTTTGATTTCCAATCATAAACATTTAAATATGAATAAATCTAAACTGGGTGACGTAGATGATAATCAAATTGGCTTGGTTTTCAATTATTCTCTGTACTTTTTACCCACAAATTTTTGACTAAGATGACAGAATTTTAATTTAAGATTCAATTGCAACCATAATCATCAATGAAAATTTGTGTATAATAATAACTAACTGACAGAAAATATTAAAGAAAATCTGCCTTAAAATTTTACATTTTATAATATTTATTTTTTAAAGTTCTTTTTAATTAACTATGTAATTCATTAGTAAGGATGTATTGATTTCATTTTTTTACCTAAAACCAATTTGAATTTACTTTTTTGTTTGTTTATATATCTTCCCTCTTCAACTGTTTTATTTTTTCACTAAGCTCTTCATTTTTTTTAAAATCAAATCCAAGCAAGACAGTATAGTCACTAAAATACAAGGGGTTATTGTGTGTAAAAAAATAAAAAACAGAAACTAGTTAAAGAAGAGTAATCAGTGGATAATGATTGACATTAAAGATCAAAGTTGGCCAGAAAGCATGGAGCTGGGTAAGAGTTTCACAAGTGAAAAGTGCAAGAAAAGAAATTGTTAATATAGAACTTACAGTTACATCGAGCCAATTCAACTGCAAACTGATGAGACATTATTGCTATTCTAATCCTTTAGTTTAATTCATAAAGTCTAGGTACCATAGCAAAGAGTTCATCCAAATATTTTCCATGACAAGTATTTATAGAAAAGACACAGAGAAGTAACTTTACAACAGTAGGAAAGTGACTGAAACTAAGATGCAATGTCAGGACCAATAATATTACTGATTCTTCTTTGGATTTTATCAAGAATCTCTAAATATACAGCAGGAGCACTGGACCATATGTGGCAACAATCTTCTACACACGGGTGAATGGTAGTTTTATAGATATGTAAGATAGATTCTGAAGAGAAAAATTATCTTAGCACAACAAAATTGTTTAGGACCATCTTTCTTAGCATCTGGCATAGCAATGAATTTAATATAGTCTTTCTGTGTCAGTTGAGAAGGTTTAACAAGTCACTTTCCTGGAGGTTAGTATCAGTCATGCTGATGGAAGGTAGATGATTGATGGAGAACAGTGTTGTTTTAGAGACGTTAAAATTAACAAGCCATTACTTTTTATGAACAGACTATAGGTTGTTTTTGAGATCAGCCACGAATTTGACTTAACATTGAGATTAAAACATAATTTGGACATTTTGTTGAATAAAAATTCACAATGTATCATGTTTGTATAAACCTTTTCCCTAATAAATTTGAAATATTTTTTATCATGATATTTGCCTTTGTAACGTGTATCCTAATACTCTCTCAGTATTTGTGTTCATAATTTTTGTGATAATACAAATATTACCAAAAATAATACAAATATTACCAAAAATGATATTTAAAAATAATTTTAAAAGAATATTGACAAATTATTTAAATTATCATTTGTCGTCTTTTTTTAAAACAAGTTAAATAAGTATTTTTTGCACTTTTACATAAGGTTTTAAAGTAAGAACTATGATGTTTTTCATGTATATCTACATTTGAAAAATTAATTTTTTCTAGACTTTTTCACCATATTAATATCAGAAGTGATAAAAAGTCCTTCCCACTGCCAAAGAATAAATAAATAAACCAGAAACTTTGGTATAAAAAATGAAAATAAATGGTTTATTTTGAAGTTTGTCATGTTGCATGAAAGAACGGATTCAATGTATGTGTAATTATAGCTGAAACATTTCTAAAAGGCAATTGTGGTCAAGTATTTATGTAGTATTACTATTTGTCTCAATAGACGCAAGAACTTAAGGAGGCTGACTTGAATCACAAATGTTAGAGGTATCAGCAGTAAAGGGCCAAGGAATAAATGCTATAGATTTTGATTTTAGAAAAGCATTGGATATTATCCCTCATAAAAAGATGTTTACTTAAGACTCAAATGGACAAATGCATTGGTCAAGGGATTATAATCCAAATTGATGTCTGCCTGGGCAGCTCACCATGACATGGAAAGAGTAGTGGTCAGTGCTTATTAGTCAGTCCAGTTCCCTGCTCTAAACAGAGGCCAGGAGCCAAAGACACAAACAAATTTATTTGTAATCTTCATAAACAATACTGAGGAAAGAGTTGTCAAAATTTAACCAGCGACACTCAAACATTGTCTCTTGAAGTGACGGCAAGATGTCTCCTGGGCAGTCATTTCAAAAATAGGCTTGGGTAGTCAACAGAACATGGCAGATGTTATTTAATGCGGATCAGTATAAGTGCTCCTTTCCCCAACACTTTAACTATGCAAATCTGAAATATTTTACCAAAGGATGACTAGCCACTATAAGTGTGGAAGGAGAGATGGATTAATGGAAGATGCTTCTCATATCATTAGGCTCAAATGTGCACTGTGGCAATACAATCAACAATTGGAAACTGTTCTGAGAAACAAATCATGATTTGAAGCTTCAAATCACTCATAATATTTTTGTTCTTTCATCACAATCTTAGATTAATTCAAAAATGTGTTGTAGTATTTCCTAAAAACATAGAATTATTGAGTGAGTACAAATGTGTTTTACTTCTATTGTTCGATATGTAATCTTTTAAAAAAATTTTCTTAATATAGATGAGGAAAAGTAAATCTGGTTTCAACATTTATCTTAACAGTAAATGACATACAAATTCAGAATAACATTTTGATTTTAAATATAAAAACTGACATGTAATTTTTATTACAAGAATCATTGTGAAATTATATTAAAAGTTTACTTTAGAAGATAGCTTCATGAGAAAAAATATTTAGATGATTTAGATAATTTTACTTTTAATAGGACCATTATTTAATAGGACCAGATATTTTCTGATAGTGTTAGAAAGTTCCCAGCCTAACCTACTTCCCAAAATGATCAAACATCACAAGTTTTTGGAACAGTTTCTTGGTTGAGCTGGAAACTTTCCAGTGATCCTTCTGTATTATTAATTAATTTTTAAATGAAAAAATATTTCATATTATATATGCAATGTGCAATGGATGAACTGTCATCTAAATTATTCAAAAATAAAAATGACACTGATACATCATTTTAACAGATATATATAGCATAACTGCACAAAAACATTTTGAAATACTAAAGAGTAAATCTATTCAATAAAGTCACCATTGGCTTCCAGATAACTTCTGAATCTCCTGCAACTCTTTTAGGTGATCTCCTTGTTCAAGTTGGTGAATGCTGCCATAATCTTTGCCTTTCAGTTCATCTTTGATCTTACAAAGAGTTTTGTTGGTCTCAGCTGCATCCCATACATAATAAAGGAGGTTACTGTCTGGGGAGTTAGGTGGCCAGATGTAAGGGTGGATGTGGTCACAGAAATTATCTGAATGAGTTCTCCTGCTAGTGTGGCATGATGCAGAGTCCTGTTCCCAGACATAGAGTCTTCTAGCAATCACCCTCTTGACTGCGGACAGCACTACTTCCTCAAGGCACTTGATGTAAGCCTTTATGTTGCATCTGAGGTCCTTTAGGAAGATGAATGAAGGCATAATATTGACATCAATACTAATTACTCCAAATACCATGATGTTGACTATATCCAACTCTTTCCAAATCCTTTTCTTGAAACTTTTATTTTAATTTTAATTGAAAGCTAAATGATTAAATTTACTATTTCCAGTAAGCAAAATATTCTTGTGTATTTCAAACAGAAATTATATTGATTGGAAGGTAAAATATTTAAATTTTTTTTATTCTTTCTATTTTTTGGACTTTTTTAAGCGATTGACACATTTGTAAACAAAAGTTAATTCTCGGTTTTAAAAATCTTGCAAAAATAAAGTATACATCTGTGAATTATTTTTAGAAAATTAGCAAATTTAATGTTAAATTAATCTGATTTACACAAGCATCACTTTTTTTTGGCTTGAAATTTAGAATAAAACTATTTCTTAATCACAGAGTTGAACTTTTTGACCTATCTGCTGTATTTCAAATGTGTTAACAGGTTGTCAGATACAACATAAGATAAGTGTATAGTGGTCACAAGTGACAGAAATGTACAAATTTTTTCTCTGTAAGGAGAAGAAACCCTGACACACATGACCTTTTAATCTACACATAGAAATTACTATACAAAAAAAATAACTTCAAATACACATAAAAATAAATTTAAAATTATTTTAAAAATAGGAAGATTTGTATTAAACTTTTTAATTTTTGATTAGTAGTATAATCTTTGCTTAATAAGTTTTTAAACTAATCCCAAGAAATCATTGAAGTATTTTAAAAATATTTTTGAAACTTTATAAATTGTTAAAATAAAAAAATGAAAACAATTCTTTTTCACAGATGGTACCTAGCTGATCCTAGTAAAGTTTAATCAACAAAATCAAAAACAAACAATGTGTGTGTGTGAAATTAAATATAAAATTGTAACAATTTACCCTTTGTACCCTATATTTTTCTTTCAATGAATAAAGTGTATTTCATGTAAATAATTATACTTAGTGAATTTTTTAATTTATAATATTCTATGAATTAATCAAATAAATTTCTCAGTTGTGTTTTAACAAGTTCTTGTAACAAAGTAATATTTATTGATTTTACAACTCTATTTGCTTTTTGTGTGAATTTCTTCAATGAATCACAAAAATAATAATTTTATAATAAACATTAACAACATTTTGCTGATAATTTCTTAATTTAATACTCACCAGTGTTTATTAATTTATAACTTTAATACTATTAGTCTTTCAGTTGAAATGACTTGTTTGACTTGATTAGTGAACATACTCAAGTGTTTGTTTTTTACTGACTCACAGATTATGGTACATAGAAGATGATAATGTAACAAGGCCGCATGGCATTTTTACCATAACTTTGGTGGAGGAAAGGTGAAAGTGAAAAAACACGCGCAAACCTTTTTTTTTCTTTTTTTTTTTTTATAAACGTTTCACTCCGAGCAAGGCATGTCACTGCCACTACTGTGCAGGGGGCTACGTAGAGTGGAGAAAGGCTGATTAAATATAGGAAATGACAGAGGGTGGGTGATAGGCGGGTAAGGACACCGAGAATGAGGGTTGGGTAGATGAGAGTGTTGTGAGAATAGTTGGGAGTTAGTGTGATAGGAGGTGTCTATTGACCCTACATTTAAACACCTGGAGATTGTAACTGTCGGGAAAGCAGACTTGTGGAAGGGAGTTCCACAGGCGGGAAACGCGAGAAAAGAAGCTGTTGGAGTAGAATTTACGGTTACATCTTATTTGTTTAACTGTAAAAGGGTGGGACCTAGTTGCTAATCTAGTATCTCGTGTAAATTCGTGCTTAGGCGGCACCAGTGATCTAAGCTCATCGGAGCAGAAGCCATGAAAGTACTTGTAGAAGAGGCACAGGGAAGCCACATCACGCCGGTGTGAGAGCGGCTGCAGCCGGTCTGCCAAGTCAGTATCAACCACGTTACAGATCCTCCTTTGTATTTTGTCAAGAAGCCCAAGGAGAGCAGCAGGGGCACCCGACCAGATATGGCAGCAATATTCAATACACGGGCGGATGGTAGATTTGTATATGTGCAGAATAGTTTCAGGTGGGAAAAATTTCTGGGCCCTGCACAGGGAGCCGACTTTCATAGCAGCAGATTTGGCAATGGATTCAATATAGTCATTCCATTTGAGGTCCGCCGAGAGTGTAAGGCCAAGGAGGCGTAGTATTTTACTCTCTGGGAGGCTAGCCTGTCCCATGCTAATGGGAGGTAGATGCGATTGTCTATGGTGGTTAGTTGATAACAGCTTTGTTTTGGAGGCATTGAAATTTACCAACCATTTCCTACCCCAGGCCACTACGGATTGGAGGTCCCTTTCAAGTACGGCAGCGAGGTTCACTTTGTCGTCCAGACCTGGTTTCTGATTGATGTGGGAGTAGATTGTTGTGTCGTCGGCATACATGCCAACTTGGGATCTAATGGTGTCGGGGAGATCATTAATGTAGATCAGAAAGAGCGTGGGACCTAGGATAGAACCTTGAGGGACGCCCGCGTTTGTCTGGTAGTTTTGGGAGGCATGCCCATTTAATACCACCTTCAATGTGCGGTTAGAGAGGAAAGACTGGATGAGGTCAAACAGATGTCCAGTTATCCCATAGCTCCGCAGTTTGCACAAGAGGCCAGCATGCCAGACCCTGTCGAATGCTTTGGAGATATCCAAGGCAACGGTTTGGGCTTCACCATTCTTGTCGAGTGCCTGGTATATGTACTCGGTAGTGGTCGTTAGCATATCAGCAGTAGACCTGGTGAAGCGAAACCCATACTGTTTGTCAGAGAGAAGCCCGTTGGCCATAAGATGCTGAATCACCTCAGCGTTGATAATGGCTTCGAAAACTTTGCCAAAGATTGGAAGGAGACTAATAGGACGATAATTGGCGGGGTCTGAGGGTTCGCCAGAATTCTTAAATATAGGAACTACGCAGGAGGACTTCCAACAGGCAGGAAAGCAGGAAGCAGATAGGCAGAGGTTATAGAGTTTAGAGAGGACAGAGGAGAGTTCTGGGGCACATTTCTTCAGTACTATGACTGGGATTCCGTCACCGCTGCTCGCTTTGTGTGGGTCAAGTTGCGCAATTATCTTGGCAACCAGCGAGGGTGTAATGTGGACGTTATTTAGTTGAGCTTTAGTTCTGGGTGGGAAGTCTGGTGCAGGTATTCCTAACAAGTCCAGTGTCGAATTGGTTGAGAATCTACGGGTAAAGCATTCAGCCTTGTTGGCTGGGGAGGTGAGAACTTCAAATTCATTGATTAGTGGGGGTACTGAAGTCTTGTTCCTGCTGAGCACGCTTTTGCAGAGATGCCAGTAATCTTTGGAGCCAAACTTAGAGGATGCTATGCGTTGCCTAATTCTGGTAGCAAACACCCTCTTGGCTTTGTTCAGTACTTTTTTACACTTGTTACGTGCTGAGGTGAAACGGCGCCTGTTTTGGTTCGACGAGCAGCTTCGATAGAGCCAGAAGAAATGGTTCCGGTGGGCAATAGCGGCCGAGCAAGTGGGTGAGAACCAGGGGGACGAATTTGGTTTTAGTTGGAATTTTCTGGCAGGGATAAAAGCATCGATGCCAGCCTTAACCCAAGAGGAGACTTCGGAGGCACAGTCTTCGACAGGAAGATCAAAGACGTTCCAGGGGACGTCGCAGAGGAAGTCCCTGAACGAGTCCCAGTCGGCTCTTTGGTAGCAGTATGATATTCTGCTGGTCTGGTTTTCTTGGGTAGAGTTAGTGCGGATTGATATGTTTACGGAGACTACGGCATGGTCAGAGTTTCTGAGGGGGCAGAGTTGCTTGGTAGTCTTTGGTTTTTAAACGTGTAGACAATAAACAGGTAAAATCTGATTGGTTAATGCAAATCCTGATGTCATTATAAATTAAAATCTACCTCCTGATACAAATGTTTCTTTGCATAATGGAGTGAATTATGCAGAGAGGTGGCCTGGTAAGAGGTCGGGGTACCTGGTAGAATAGATCTGATGTTGCAATACCTGAAATCTGTAATGAAGCTGGGGTACTATCACTGATGACCTCTACTGTGGCTTTTTATAAATGCATTTCAAGAAGCGAAAGAAACTATCCAAAATTAATAATAAAAGCAGATTTTGAGCTGTATTCATACTATTGTCTGTTGATCTGAGTTTAAGACAGTGATGCTTTTTGTGATAAAGTTCAATGTGGCAAGCATATGTCATGCCACAGCAATACACATATGATACTTTTGTTCAATTAGTTATTTAAGGGGAGTTAGATTGTAGGTTTTCAAAAGGTTGAAAAATTGCTGTACATGCTGAACATGACATATTGGTGGTGCTTTGATGCTGGCAAAAGTGATCAAATTAAAATTATTACATTTGTAGACCAGATTCTGGATGGCTACACAGTACAAACTCATTATTAATCCATTATAAAGGCAGAAGTATCAGAATGCATGGGATCTACAGTACAGATCTGTTAACATGGGTAATTGGGGATCATTTACTTGCAGCAGGACTATAAGCATGTATACCTTTAGCCAGATTTCTACTTATGCTACAATACCACTGCACATCATCAGTAATATCATCTGGGGAATTGAATTTCACTCTGTAATGCTCAGTGATTAAAGTTCTACTTTCATACAAGTGATGGTTATTTGTGTGAGATGCAACTTGCCACATAGACCCAACTCCTTGCATCATAGTGTGGAGTGTCATGTAGCAAGTCTCACATGCATTTGGTATTTGGGGAAGGAATGCTGAGAAGCCCCATGTACATCCTGAACATAAAGTTCTGATCCAGCAGGATAATACCTGCTCACATAATGCTCATAAACTCAAAACTTTTCTGCATTACAAGATGTTTGACAATTTCTTTTCATTAATTTAAACAAAATCTCCTTGCCAGATGTACAGGATGTAATGGGACAACACTTGACTCATTCAATCAGATCATCTATAACTTTTGGTGTATCATACCAACAGATTCAAGAAGCATAGAATAATATATCATAGAATAGTATTTGGTAGTATTTGTTTACAAGCTTGTAATTACAGGCACGTGTTAACATCCAAGGAGGATATAAAGCATGTTAATATGGTGTCAGAGTACTGTGATAAACAACTTATTTGGAACTGTGCATATAATGAGCTGTATATGTGTAATACAGCTACATTACCTGTATGATTAATATGTCTTACATGTAATTATGTAAGTGCGTTACTTCTCTGTCTATCTGTCTCTCTCTTCAGTTTTGGTATCTAATTTCAGTGGTGACAATAAAAAGAAATTACTAACCAATGACAAGGCATTATATATATAATTAGTTAGTTTTGATCATATTTAAATTAAACCAGTACACAGTTGTATTAAAGTGTTCAACACATTTATATTGTAGAACTTTTTAATATTTTTCTTTTGGAAATTAGTTATACACCATTGTATGGTCTGGCTATTTTTACTATGCTCCAAGTTATATTAGGGTCTTTTCCATTCTCAGTTTTAATTTCCACACATGGATTGCCAGTTTGGTATGGTGTAAATGTATGCAGATTGTACCAGGAGAAAAAGCTTGCCATTATGTTGTTTTCAGAACAAACAAAAATTACTAATTGAAAGATAGGAATCACACTTATAGATACATATTAGAATCATACAAACAAATGTTCTAAGATCCTTAAGTAACTCCTCCATAATTTTGAAAATTTTCAGTTATTTAAAATATTCCAGTCAAGTGTTTATAAAAAATACCTGTTTTTACATTTATTATAGATTACTTGAAGATACTGAAAGGCTGAAAACTAGGTTGCAGAAAAAACACATTTCCAAATTATATATATATATGTTAATTATTATTATTATTATTATTATTATTATTATTATTATTATTATTATTATTATGGCATACTGCAACTTGATAGCTATAAAGTTTTGGTATTAAAACAACATCATCAGGTAGTGAAAAATCATGTTTTAACACCAAAACTTTATAGCTATCAAGTTGCAGTATGCCATTATTATAATAATAATAATTATTGTCATATATTTATGCTTGACTTTTGTATTGAGCACATTTGAAAGTAAATATTGTACTGTGGAATATACTTCCATTAGTAATCATTACTCATATATATATATATATATATATATATATATATATACGATATTGACATGCTATTGTTGTACATACAAGAGACTACACACACAAAACATCTTTCACAAATAGTAAATACATGAACACCACAATGCTTTCTAAACATCTGGATGATTAAAAACAAATCATACCAGAAATATCATGGAAAACAATGAAAACAGCATCCACCTAAAGCAATAAATCCAAAAAACTGTAAACTCTCTC
Organism: Ascarosepion bandense; assembly: GCA_037127315.1. Lineage (NCBI taxonomy): Eukaryota > Metazoa > Mollusca > Cephalopoda > Sepiida > Sepiidae > Ascarosepion > Ascarosepion bandense. Next base: position 1,528,213 of record JBBBDQ010000756.1, read on the forward strand.
TGAAGAAGAAAATAGCTATAATTACTTTCCCAGACTAACACAAAATATTAAATAAATGATCAGAACTCATCTCAAAATGCAGAAAAATAACAAATTTTTACTATATTACTTAAAAATTCAAAACTAAAGGCAAGCAAGAATAAATGAAAAAATAAAATATAATAAACAAATAAAAATGAATAAATGAGTAAATTAATCCAGACCAATACTTATAAATAAATTAAGTAAATAATAAAGAAATTAACAAACCATGAATGCTCAAATAAACTTAATTAAACATAATGTTGTATCCTATGCAAATTAGCTGAGTTTTTTAAGCATTATTCGCTAGCTGTTGAGGCTCCATTATGTCATATGTAATGGTGTACTACATAGCAAGGACTAAAACTGTGAGATATGCCAGACATAACACATAATAACAACCAAAAAATAAAATAATCAATAACAAATAATTTTAAAAAATGCTATAAAATAGCATAAAACTGCATATCAATCTACAATAGTAAGTTCGATCCTCATTGGGTGCCCTATACCTTGTGCCACATCTAAGCTGCACATAGAAAATCCCCTTTTCCACTCAATAGCCTCTAACCTAAATAACTATTGAAAAGATAGAATAGGCCTAGTCATAATCTGTCACTGACTAGTGTATATATAAATAACTGAGCAAAAATGCAATGCACATAGCCTAATGATCATGTTTAAGCAGAAAACAAACTGTTACCTGTGGGTGTTGACTTCAATGTCCACTTTTATATATATATATATATATATATATATATATATATATATATATATATATGTATGTATAAATATCCACCAGCCTAAATGTTTGAAAATTTTGTTTACCAGAAGATAGATATTTTCCAAACAAGATTTTTCCAAATTTATATATATATATATATATATATATATATATATATAAAGAGAAAGAGAGAGAAAGAGAGAGAAAGGGAGAAAAAGAAAGAGAGACAGCAACAGAGAAAGAGTGACTGAGTGAGAGAGAGGTGAAATGAGTGGTAGAGTTTAACATACATTATTGTATTAAAAAGTAATTGTATTAAAAAGTAATGTTAAATATTGGTTTCATATTTTTATATATCTAACACTTGTACCAAGATGAAGAACTGCAAAATTTTCACTGCTTATCTCAAAGACCAAATGTGTTTTTACTTTTGTTCATAAATTTCTTATTCATTTTAAATATATATTTTTGTCAATTATATTATTTTTTTTTTACTTGGCCTATTTGAATTAAAAATAAACAAAACTGACATTGAAAATGAGCAACATTTTTTTGCAGATAGATTTTGTTTATTAATAATTTATACAATTCACATTCAATTTATTTCATACACTTAAACATACATACAAACATACATATGTATATATGTTTTCTACTTTGTTGATGGTTTTATGTCTTGAGGCTATTGAACTATGTCTAGGAAAATGTTGATTGTTTATTTGACTTTGAAATTATAACCTAATTAAGAATTGGTTAAGCTAATACAATATGCACAGGATTTTAAACATATAGCTCTTTAGTTGAGATATCCATAAAGAGTATCAATTATTAGCATGGAAAGGGGAATCAGCAAGACAAATTCAATCAAATTCTGGCCAAGTCAGTTACATTCATCTTTTTGTACTAATGTTCTTGGAAAAGGCATCAATTCATTTTTTTTAATCATTTAACCCCCAGTAAAACAATAATACTACTAAGATACAAGGGGTTACTGAGAGTGAAAGGAAATGAAAAAATATGAAAGAAGAGAAAGGACAATAAATGAATAGTATTTAGAAAGACAAGATGGCAACTAATGTTACATTTGAATTTTGATGATCATATTTGACAGTAAAGAAGCCAGTTCTACAGATGAGAAATGTGAAAGAAGAAACTATTAAATTAAAACTTACAGTCACATTTAGCTAATTCAACAGTAAAAAGATGAAACCTAATTGCCAATCTAGCACTATACTTAAATTCAAGATGTTGAGACATCAAAGTAGAAAGCACATTAAAAAATTGCCATGAAAATATTTATAGAAAAATCATATGTTACATTGGTGGGAAAGTGACTGAAACCAAAATGTCAGATTAGGATTGATAACTTACAGGTTCTTTGGATTGTCAAGAATCTCAAGATATCTAGCAGGAGCAGGAGTGTGACTGTAATATTCAGTGCACAGATAAATAGTTGATTTATAAAATTGCAAACTGGATTCTTCTTCTCTTAGCAATAGGAAGAAGGACTAATCTGAATTCAAAACAACATGAAACAGTTTCATTATCTTTTCCAAAAAGTCATAGCAATTCAGACACAGTAAAGAAAAAGAATCTGTAGAGAGCAATGATTGCTTATGTTCTGAAGGAACATGGCATTTAAAATAAGAAAAAACATCTCTATAAGAAAAACTTTTTTGTGGTATGTATCGGTGGCATACTTTTAAAATTAATAATGAAAGAAAAAGAGAAAATAATAATCTTTGAATGAAGTTCAAATTTGAATCTTAGAATTTGTATGTTAAATATCTGTTTTTATTTGTTTTTGCTGAGATTAGCAAGTCAGCATTTCAGCAGGTGAACCAAATTGCTTATTTTATTTATTAAGCAAAATCATTTTTTTAAATAATAACTTTATTGAAAAACATGTTTACTGTTTTCTTCTGTCATCTTTTAGACAAACTGATAATTTTGTCCTCCCAGAATCTTTAACCTTGTTAGCAAATGGTGCCTTTTGTAAGACAATAGTTTATTTCATTAAGAGAATTATTTAAATACCAAAATATATTTTTTAATTTGAAGCTGATAATTGAAACCTTCCCAACTAAGCTGCTACCTTATGACTAAAGAAATACCATCTTCATTGAATCGTAAGTGAATATTGTACCTTTTTGAAAGAGACTTTTCTCTCAATCCCACCTTAAACATATCATCATTATATTTAGGTATAGACTGGTCTTTAGTAATGGTTTATTTCAGCTGCTGCACAATCTCTTACCTTTCATACTGTTGTAAAGTATCCACTTTTCAATTGTCACAATTGGTTTCAAAAACAGAATATTTTCATTACATTTAAATATCAAATCACACATGAAATTATGGTTAAGTGGGTGTTTTTGCTGGTTCAAATTATTTTCAACACTTGATTTAGATATTCTCAGTATTTTGGATGTTTCTTGCTTGAAGATTGATTATTCATATGTTTTGTCTTAATTTGATCAGTATCAATTTCAACTGATTTATCCAATCATTGTACAACAAAAAATCTCATGTACAAAACTACAGATCACTTTTCACACATTGAATCATTCACAGTACTTTCTCCACAAAATGCTCAATTTTTTTTGTGCTTGAGTTGCATCTTTATCTTTAGAAAACAGAAAAGCATGATATTCCAAAAATTCTGCTTATTTTCTTTTATTTTCAAGAATCAATAAAAAAATATAACAATTTTAAAGAATTTAGAAAAAAAGCATTGCTCACTAATACTACTGTCAGAATACAATTAAGCACAATCATTTCTAATGTCATCTAACAACAAAAAATAGATAAAAAATTTTGTGAACCCCGTACTTATAAATTTACTACACTTTTTGCTCATCAACATGAAGTGAAAGATATTGTGAAGGTTGGTACAGAGTGTTGGGTTTTATATTAAAAAAGAATGAACAGTGAATGAACATTGCTTTGGATGGTTTATTTTCTTTTGTATACAAATTTGTATCCTTCTTGTGAGACAGAGTTTCTAGCTCTCAGTCTGTTGGAACAGAGAGAGAGGAATTTCTTTGTAGCAAGCAATCATCTTGATTCGTTCTTTGGTGGTTAGAAGAGTGGATCAGTCTAACCCACTTTCTTGGTGAAATGGCAGAGAGAACTGACATCAAAGCTTTCTTTATCTGGATTTATACTGAGGTCAATAAGTTGTTGGGGAGTGTGGTGAGTGAAGTAGGATTGTTCTTTGCTTTTGTACTGGATACTTTATCTTTTGGTTTGCTTATCTAAGTATCTGATTTCAGAAACAAAGCTGATTTACCTGTCCTTAAAAAATGCAAATGTGAATGTTAATCAGGTGTTAAGATAATAAGTAGGTAATACTTTTCAGGTGATTTAAAAAATGTTTTTATGTTATTTTGTTTATTAAAGTTAGCCTACTATTAGAATATGAAATAATCAGCCTGTAACAGATTTATAATTGTCATGTGTTAATTTTTATTCCTTTATATATCCTTTATATCATAACTTTAATAACTTTATGTGCATGTTTGCTGCACTATTTAGTGCTCTAATATCTTATCTCAATTATATATTTTTTTAAAATGCACTACATATAGTATTTTTTGATGATCCATTCTCTTCTGATATATTTTCAAGTGCTGATTCTTCTAATTTGCGTTTTAAATAATCATAAAGCAACAAATAATCATCACTCACTTCTGGGCATTTTCATTATTTCTGTGCAAGTCAATACCCTTAAAATGTTTAAGCCAGTTTTGGGCATTACAGTCAGTAAGCTATTATTTCCTTCCTTTGCACTTCCAAAATTAAATTCTTCTTCTTTGTGCTGTATCCCTTCAAACCGCAGGTGATCATGGCCCTCCACATCTCCCTATCCCTAGTGGCTCAGTATGCCTTCTCCTGTTACCCCACCCAAACCCAGCTCTGCCAACCACTTGCTCAAGCCTGTCAAGTATGTTCGTGCTACTTTCCCCTGTCTCTCTTTCCCTCTATCTGACCTGTGAGTATCACATTTTCCAAGCCATCCTTCTTCATTTCATGTCCCAGGAACTTTAGCTGTTTTTTCCTGATGTTTAGTATAAGTTTCCTTTTTGTTTCCATCCTCTCCAAAACCTTATCATTGATGACATGCTCAGTCCATGGTATTCACATGAGCAGCATTCTAATGTTTCAAAATTGTAAGACTTTCAAGAATCAGTCATTATAACACCTTCAACAAAAGGCACAGATCAATAGTATTCATAATGATATTATCTGTATATATTTATTACTTTAAACACTTTATTTTTATAGTGGATAATTTGACTAGAGACACCATTTACTTTTTTTTCATCTACTGGCCTGAACATTTGTAAAGTATTATTAAAGTAAAATGTGCCCTCTAGCAGGATTTGAACCTGCATTCCCATTTGATCTGATGTGATTTTGAACATTCAGCTACAAAGAACTTCAAAGTCAAGCTAGAAAGAGCTTTATAGTCAAACAACATTCTACCTGCCTTTAAAGCACACTTTGCTTGATCAGATTTCTTTGAAAGACATTTCATATCCAAAACATAAACAGAACAGTTCCTAAAGAATTAATCTATTTTGTTTATTAATCTAACATATTTTTATTATCTTAAACATTAATTTCTTTTTCAGAAATCTGAACAAATAAAGTGTGCTTTAATGGCAGTTAGGACCTTGCTTGATTATGAAGTTTTTCAAAGCTGAGGGCTTAAAATTAAATCACATCACATAGACTGTTCCTACCGTAAAGGGGGACACATGTTTGAATCCTACTCAAATGTTCTATCTGGTAGAAGAAAAAAATACTCTTTAAAATAAGTATGAGTATCTGCTAAAATTATTTTAAATGTATAAAGTAATGAAAATAGGTCGGATTAACAAATAAAAATACATTAATTACTTAGAAATATATATCTGTTAATGGTTTTTAAAACTGAAAATAGTTTTCACAACTCATAAGATATATAAATCTATTAACAGAGCATATAATTTAAAATCAGCCCATAAATCAAAATTACCTATTTCCCTATATTAAGGAACAGAACTTGTGATAGTCTAATCAATGTTTTTGATTTAAACAAAAAAAAAATATAGATATAACAATGTAGTCTTTGCTTATTACAATAAGGGAAGATTTTTTATTGAAAAAGATCATTTATTTTAATTTAAATCCCATTAATCTTTGCTATAATTTAGGTAGCTGGTGAAATGCTACCAAATGGAATAAAATTTATTAATACAAATTATTAATAATCTTAGATGATAATCCAAGCAATGTCAGGTTATATAGCAAGTATAACAATTCTTATACATGCACAGATTAGAAATACCTATTCATTAATGCATCAACTAAATGGAATATTGTAAAAAAGGTGGAAAGAAACCATTGCTTCCGGAAATATTCAATAAATAGAAATAAATATGATTAAATGTTTAAATTGATAACTTACCAAACTAAAATGTAGTATACATGAAACAACTGAATTAATGATGGAAATATTCTTCAAATAAATTTAAATTTCCATAAAATGTTTCAAAAATAAGTTTCTTTTTTTAAACTTAGACAAATTCAAAAACTTGTGTTTATGACTTAGATATATAATTTTGCATAAATCAAAATTATTATGTCTAAATAAATGCATTTTCAAAAATGTTATTAAACATATCAGAATTCAATTAATTTATAATTACTCAAATGCCATTCCAAAGATCACAGAAGATAGGCAAGTAACCAAAAATTATTGATGAAATTATTTTCATGTTTCACTCATCATAGATAAGAGAAAGTTTTATATGAGAAGAAAAATAATTGAATTGATTCTTATCATTTTAAATGTGAATAATAACAGGTCATGAGAAAATGAATGGCATTGTATGAAACCACGGTATATCATGTATCTTGTTTGTTTGGTTTTTGGCTTTTATTTAAAAAGATATTTTTCTATTTGAGCAATTATTTTCATTGTAATAATTTTGCTACAATCTTCTTTTTGTTTTACTTCATGTCATTCTTTTTGTGATAAGTTTGTTTTCTCAAGAACAGTTTCCAGCTTAGAAGAAGCATTTAGATCAGACTGAGATACAAACTTTTCAATATCCACTCCTGATTAGATGTCTAAGACCTTTAGCACACAACAGACCAAGCACTGAAGAAATATATAAATAATCATGTATACATATATATGTGTGCTTATGTGTATATATATGTGTGTGTGTGTGTGTGTGTGTGTGTGTGTGTGTGTGTGTGTGTGTGTGTGTTTATATAAGTGTGCATGTTTGTAAATATATACACACACAGATGTAAAAAATTCACACATTCATGTGTGTGTTTGTATGTATGTGAGAGTGTTTATATATACATACTCATATCAATGACTGCATGTCTTTATGTTAGTATATAAATTGATTTAGTGTGCATGTATAGGTATTTTAATATACCAAAAAGAAGCAATGTTTTCATAGACAACAATACATATTTTTAAAATCATGTATACAAGATGCATGTATAATTCTGTGTGTTTATATTTATATGAGTGGGGGTGTAAAATGCTTAAGTGTGTGAGTATTTAGCATTTAGATTTTCATGTATGTAAGCAGGTAGACAAGTAAATTGGGAGATTTTGGAGAAGAGGTTGATTGAGATTCAGTTAAAGACAAGCTTTCTTGTTTGGATGAAGGCATTAAAGTAAATTGTCTGATTTATATGATAATCCTTGTTCTCTTGTTAAACTAAATACTGCTTTCATGCAATAGTTTATTCTTTACTTCAACAGAAAACTGACTTTTCTCTTAAAAAATTGGTGAATGACAATGCTTGTAAGGTTTATCAGTATATATAAGGCAAACTGAAAAGAACTTTTTTAAATAAGTAATTAATAAAAGTTTTGTAAAAATAGATTTGTGCATAATTTGATGTTAGAAAATTTTTAAAAAATCATGATCATAAATATCTTTAATCTTACATAAATAAAGTGTTGATTTTACTAAACAGAAAAGGCTTTAAGTAAAAATATTTTTCCCTATTTTACAATAGCTTTTATTTGAAAAATAAACTTAAAATATGAAAATATTATTTATTTTTAATAGTGAATTTTAATGTTACTGATTTTCACATATTTTAAAATTATATTTTTGCATAATAAAATTAAATAGAGTTAAAAGATTCAATTGCATATAACAAATGTTTAAAAGACTTACAGTTAAATTTAAATCTTTATGCGAGTGATATTTACAAATAATGAACCCATATTTAATTCACATGCTAAGGTACATATTTCTTTTTACTTTGGTATTTTATTATTTTTTAAACTTAAGAAGACAATCTTAAAGAATGAATAACAGAATATTACAAATATAAACATTGTCAAAACTGCATATTAATTGCTGTAATATAAACTTTGTAACACATCAAATAAGCCACAATGAAAACTTTCTGGAATTAAAAATGTTATTTTTTTCGCATCAAATTTAGTATCAAAGACAAATGGTATAGGGCTTTTCTTTTCTCCAGAAACATTTAATACTTAAATGTTATTTTAGATTCTATTTTCTTAAACCCGACATCATAAAACTATAAAACATTTTTAATGCAGCCTTTTAAAGTCGTATTTTATCTCTGTTACCTTTTAAAGTTTGTCCATTAAAGAGATTGATTCTAAAGGCTGCTAATAAATAAGCAAAAAAATGCTACAGACAGACAACCAAAGTATCCATTTTGTGATTTTAAGAGAGACCATCTTTTAAATATACCTGTACAAAACTTACTTTTCTTGTTTTATTGACCTTATAAATAATTAATCAGGATATTAAACCCTTTGATGTTTGCTTATATTATTGTACTTGTTTTTTCAAATCCTTGACACTAGTTCAAGTGCAAAACTGTAACATGATTTGCCTCCAAGTTATCACTCAATTAATTTTTTATAAGCTTTTGTGAACGTATTCCAAAAGTCTGCAAAGTTTCTTTTTTGGGGGTGGGTACCTATAACTTATCCAAATTAAGGAAAAATGTTGTTTAATCATACAGATTTTCAAAAATTTAGTGAAAGTTATAACCAAATTGGTTTTTATTTTCTTCAGAATTTTACCTTATTAAAAAGAAATAAACAATTTAATTTTTCCAGTGTTTCCTGAAAGAAAGAATGCAATAAAAATTTGCATTTACTGTTATTAATTATGTTGTGTTGCAGTTGTGTAAAATTAGATAAAAATTTGAAATATAAGATATGTGCTTGATACATTATAAAAGTTATCACATTCTCAAAAATCATCTTTCATGCCATTTCCTTCAAACTATTAATTCAGCAATACTGGTCAATTTTGTCAACTTACATAGGATTGCATTTTTATTCTCAATCCAAGAAAATACTTAGAATGTATAGTGCCAAAAATAATTGATCTAACTCCATAAAATTGAAGAAGGACAGACAAGCATGAACACATACACATGTGTGCATGTACATATACACACAAACACACACACTTATTGAAAAGTATTATCATCAGCAAAATTAACAGACATTAATTTAGTTATGAAACCTAAAATTTATAAAATTATAAGACTTGCATAATTTTGAACAATTATAAAGTTCATTAATAGTACTTAGTAACAAACAATGGCAAACAAAACTTATTTTGTTGTATGAGCCTAAGCCAAAGGAAAATCTTCAGATAAAATTATTAATTTGTTTTCTGTTGAAGTAAACATTATTTTCATTAGTTTAATTCATTAATTCTAGCAATCGTATTTTTTGATAATGATGACAAGATATTTTTCAAAAGATTAATATATTGTCTTTTATCTCGCTGCTTATATATATATTTTCCAGTTCTTCCTTACAATAGATTTGGTTATATTTTTTAAATAACCAACTCTTTTGTATCCATTTTCATCAGCTATTTTATATCATCACAATATTTCACAGCAGTTCCAAAAGAAGAATAATTGCTTTCATAATCAATTCTACATGCTTTAGATTTAATCTTGCTAAATTTTAGCCAAGAACTTCACTAAAATTGATAAATTGTCTATTCTAAAAGTAGAAAAATGTTGCCAACTAATATTTATTGACTTAAATATCATTTAATATAAAAGGATTCACAGGTTTTGTTCTCACTGTATCTTCTATTATAGAAAAAAGTAACTTCTGACAGCTGAAAAGGTTACAGTATTAACCTGTAGTGCTTGTGAAGAAAATCTTTAAAAATCTATATAAATTAAGATTTGATAAAACAAATTAAACAGATTTATAGTGGATAGATAATTAGAACATATTCTGTTAATTAATCAATTGCAGCCAAAATAAAAATCTCTTTGTATTGACTATTATTGATAAAAAAATACTATTCCTACTGAGTGGATACCAACTTAAAATAAAATTTAATTAATTCATAAATTACAAAGAAAGATAAAATTTACACAGCATTTAAAATATGAAATATCAATATGCAAATTTTCTGCTTTTAACTATGTATAGTATAGTTATTAAGCTATTAGAAATTTTATTGCCTTTAAGTAAGACACTTTCAAATAAAAGCAAGCATTTTTAGTTATATATTTGAGCACATTATTTGTCAACTACAATGTCCACATACCTGGTATAAATAAAGGACAATGTATCAAGTAGTCAATCCACATGGATTTTGAGACTAGTCAGAGGATTCATTAAGATATTTTCCTCTATCTAGTACATTTCTTACCCTATCAAGTCCATTTCTTTCTCTATCTGGTTCATTTCTTATCATATGAAAATTGTCTTCTTATAAAGATTGTTTTTATTTGACAAGAAATGTACTGGACCAAAAAAAAAAAAAAATGAAACATTTTTTGCAAATCATCTCAACTATTTCTGAAATATATAAATTTTTGCATTTATACTTCATTGGCTTTCTTCTTTTCCTTTCTTTTTTCATTGTGGATAAGTTGAATATTTTTACAAGGCCAAATTTTCATTCTCTCAAACTTCCATAAATCCAAATTACTGTCAAACAAAAGTAATTTCTCGAGATGTTGATGATCCTTTGGATTAACACTTTTATATTTATTAAATATGCATTACAGCAATATCATAAAATCAAATGTAGTTTTAAAAATTTATGCACTTCATTAAAGCCCCAAATCTACATTGCATAATTTCAAAATGAAACTTTTATTCATATTAAAACATTTTTGTGCCTTTCCATTAATCAAAATAGAAAAAATATACTAAATTTTATGATGGATATTTCTTTATCTACAGTTGCTATATAATCAATACAATGCATGTCTAAAATCAGTTTTGAAATATAGGCCTGTGAATTGAAAAATAGGGTTTTCATTTATTTTAAATCAATGTTGTTTGAAGATGGTAAAAAAACTCTCTTTAAAAAAATTAAAAATAATAATTAAGATTATTTGTCTATACTTCTGAGATGAGGTAGTATTTACATTATTTACTCTGTTTAGACTGTTTTCTTCATCTTTATTGCCATGTTTATGATGTTTTGGCTAGGAATTTTGAACCAAACTCTTTATATCAATCACTGGCATATATAATTCTCATTCCATGTGTGATGCTACTTACAGATGCCATGTAGTTATTTCCCTTTAACTCAATTCTCTAAGTTATTTGCTCACCACTGCTGTAGCCAGGTATTGAACTCACAACTCTTTAGGTCAAGTCACTGGAACTAACCAACACCTATATCCACTGGGTTGTGTATCCTTGTTCTACTGACTTGAACCAGAGAGTTTTGAGTTCAATACCTGGTTATAGTGATAAATAAATGGTGTATGTATTTCTGGGACTAATGTCTCAGTAACCATCATAGTAATGAATACAATATGGGAACAGTAATAAAGAAAAATCATTAGCATCAAAAATTGCAATATGAGCTCTGGTAAAAAATGATTACTGAGATAGTAGGTTTATATGTACCAGAAATTCATACACTGATGTTCACAAAAGCGCATGACCCAATGGATATAGGTATTGGTTTGTTCCACTGACTTGACCCAAAGAGTTGTGAGTTCAATACCTGGCTACACTTAGACTGTTGCATCACACATGGAATGAGAATTATATAACCCAGTTATTGAAATAAAGGGTTTGGTTCAAAATTCCTAGCACCTGAAGAAGGCTGAAACATTGTAAACATGGCAATAAAGATGAGAACAACAATCCAAACAGGGTAAATAATTAAAGATTTCTTGATTCATTACCATTGAAGCAAACTATTAAGTTAATACATGATGGCATTTATATTTTATGAGTGCAGATGAAACTAAAATTTATCCCACATATCCATTATATGTTTATATTCAATAAAACATATATTTTTATTTAACACTATTGTTACTAAAGATATGAAAATAATACAAATCTTTTTGTACAAAACTTTTAAACTGCATTTAGTTATTAAAAAATTCAATTTTTTTTTAAGATATAAAAGACAGATTAAAATTTAATATTTTATTTTATGTAACATATTAAATAGATTGGAATTTTATATAGTTATCTAGTATTCAAATTGTTAGGTGCCTCCTAAATATGAGATTTAAAATTTTTCTGAATTATTATTGATGGCAAATTTTTTTGAGAGGAAGATTGTTCCTACAGCTTCACTTCATAATATTATTAATGAATTGAACACGGCCATTAAGGGTTATACTCACAGCTTAATTAAGGTTTTGTGAAAATGAAAACAAACAATAAGATTGTGTCCATCCTGAATTGAAAAGAAGAGACAGACAAGAAAGTGAGTTAAAGATGCAAGCGCCAGGGACTTTCATGTCTTTCTGTCTGCTTAGTTAGGGCTATTATTGACTAAACAACAGCAACCTAATAGCATTTTTAACTTTAGAAGAACCTTTTACAAAAATGGAACAAAAAATGCTATTCATGATAAGATGATAGAGTAAGAAAAACTAAAAATGTCTAAGTATCAAATGAAGAAATGCATATTAATGGTAAGAAAAGGAAAAAGGAAGATAAAAACAAGAATTCAAAATGTGAAGAAACAGAAAAAGAATAATGTTATGAGGGTCAGAATAAGAAAACAAAAAAAATATGGAAGTGATAAAGAAATGCAAAAAATGAGAGAACAGAAAGAGAAAAGTATGATGAAGAATAGAAATAAATAAAAAATAAACAATACAACAGCATAAGATAAGCAGGAAGAATAAATAAAAGAAAAATTTAAGAATTAAAATGTAAAGAAAATAAATAAAATGTGAAAGTTTAAGAAAAGAGAAAAACAATAAAAACAATAAACATTAAATAAACTGATGGTCTTGTTCATTTGCCTTTCTAACAAAAAAAAAAAGTGTCTATAAAGAAAAATAATTTGATATTAGGAAACAAAAAATCAAGCAAAAGAAGCATTCAATCTGTGGCTTCAACAGCTGTTATTCTTGGCATTTCAGAATCCAATACAAAAATGTTGAATATTTGAATGGCAAAAGGAAAAGCCCTTGACAACAGATATAGAGGCTCAGAAGTAGCAAAAGAAAGATTGGGACCAAAATAATGAACACACTGAAATATTTATAACATTCCATGAGTTTTAAAATAAAAAGGATTTCATTTGCATTTTTATTATTGTCCTTTGCATTTTTTGTTCATTTTTCTTTCTTGTCTTCTCTTCTTCTCTCTCAACTTTATCTTCTTTCTTTTTTTCTGCCCCTAATTTATTTTTTCTTCCTTATTCGTTCGCCATTATCTTCTTTAAGTTATTGCCCTTAAATAGAAATTCTCATACATGACTAAGCAGCCATATTTGGGTGACACTAAGATTTTTGTTTCATATATTTTCAATACATGCAGATGGGCAGAGTTCAAATGGCACTAAAGGCAAGAATATTATGGAGATGTAAAGATAATGGTCTTATTAAAAAATGAAATGATGTACTGTTAATGTATGTATGTGTTTGTATATGTGTGTGTCTGTATATTTATTTGTATGTGTGCATGTCATGTATACTGTAATGCAAGGGTTAGCAAGCTGATATATAATCAGATTCACATTGATGTGGCTTTATGACAGACTGCAATAAGTTTAATAAATAAGTTTAATAAATAACTACATAGATGCAATGTGGATATGAATGAGTGTCTATTTATATATACAGTTGTGTGCATATGTTAGTGTGTGTGTACCTACACCAACTCTATCATTAGTTATGAAGTAAACAATTGTGTAACTAAAGCAATGTTGGATAGTTTATGTAAAAATTCAAGAGATTACCATGAAAAATATTTTGTCTGGTAGCATTCACAATTTTTTATCAATTCTGTTCCTTGTCAGTTAAAAGAAGTATGGATAATTTATTATCATTTTAAAAATATTGCCAATAGTTAAATATCATTTCTCACATCAATGTTTAAAGGTCACTTTTAGTAAATGATACCTGTAGACCTTAGTGGGGGCCATCCTTCCTTGAACCTCATGAACTGGTGCTACAGAATGCTAAACAAAGAACTGTACTAAATAACAGAGATAACAATTAAAGTGGATAGCATATATAACTGAATAGAAAATAATGACATAATCAAAATGTTGACATTACACACAAAAGTTTAAGAAGGAAGCCTCTTCAGTACTGGAAAAAGTGATAAGAATTAGTGATCTTGAAAAATCTATTTTCCTGAAAAACTTTTTTAAAAGAAAGATTTTATGAATTTCAACTGAAAGTGGCACTAGTTGCTTCGTCAATAAATGTAAAATGTTTCTTTATAAGGAAATGAGTAATATTACCATTAACATTAGCCTGGAGAAAGCAGACAAACAAATATATATTTGAGAGATATAATGTTCATGAACATATAATTAGTAGACATACACACATGCATTTATTATAAGTATTTAGTAAGCATTAATTTAGTCTAACACAAGGTTACATGTCTCGGGCATTCAATTAGGAATGAACTTACTACACAGTAGTAATGGTCTACTATGGTTGAGCACCCATGCACTTTATGCACATATTATATGCATGTAGTGATATAACTTACAATTAATTAAACTATATAGAGGAAGCCATGTATCAGTTAAATGCCATACGTGATACATGCTTTGGGCAATCATGTCTCGAAAGAGAGATGACTGACTGTGCAGAAGATTATCCCACAATAGGTTGCCATTGCTTTCTGCAGTAGACTGGTTGCCAGCCAAGGCTATAGAACCCAGTCTGTCCTATTATTTAACCCATAGCTGGAGGGAAGAGACGGATTAATACCTTTCCCAAGTGTATTTGTGTGTAAGTGAATGCAAGGAATTCAACTGGAATTCGAACTCAGCTCCCTGATTTGTCATTCCAAATCGATATCCACTGTACCACAATGCATATTCCATGTGCGTTGTGGTGCTGGGGTGTGCCTTGTGGTGCAGTGGATATCAGGTTGGTGTATCATGTATGGCACTTAACTGACTGATATAGAGGAAATTAACTTCATTCTGGACTGCAATGCAAAACACACAATAGAGTTCATAGTTGTAAAACCTAACCTTACCTTCAACATAAAATCAATTGTGCTATCTTTCAAAATAATTAGCTGAGTTCTGTTTTTCTATTACTGTTACTGTAATAGCCATAATGCTATTTTTTTTAGTCACCAGCCTCAAAAATAAACAGTGAAGATTAAACAAATGTTTTTTTTGAAAGAAATAAGAAAAATCCCCAATTTTTTTCATTTTCTTAAATTTTTTGTTCCCAAATATCAACTTGAAAGAACTGTTGGAATAATATTGTGGGCTATCTCCACATAGTTTTGCCAAGAATTCACTAGGTGGCACTGTCAAGAACCTATAAAACAGGACACTTCCTGTCTTCATCCTCTTCTCTCTTTTTCTGCCCAGCATACTGTAGTAATGACATCCACAGAACCTTGTTTTTGAGCATAGAGATATTTTATTTAGTGACTGAATTTTCATTCACACACACACACACACACACACACACACACACACACACACACACACACACACACATCACCACCACCACCACCATCATCATCATCATCATCATCATCTCTTCTTTGTTAATCAGTTATATAAAAACAAAAATATAAAATATCACCTTGTTGAAATTCATTCCATTTCATTACATTCATCATTTATATGTGCAAAATATTGCTGCCACTACTTTTAGTCTAACTAGAAATAGTGCCTACAGCAATATAAAGCATCTTTTTCACATCTTTTTTAAATCATTATTTGAATACATAGATTATTAGATTTCTTCTAAGATAAACCTTCTTATAAGCTTTTGCAGTTTTCATAAAACAGCTGAAGACATTATAGAGTCATATAACAATATCCACAGTCTATAACATACATCTTTTAAAATCATTAACACATTTTATGAAGAAATTAATAAAAGATTAGACAAAGTAAAAATCAATTCATTTTATATTGTTTAGTAATAAGAAGGATGCTCTGAAGGTAGTGCCTCCTATTTATTTCCATGGAACCTGCAACAGAAACAACGAGAACAATAACTGATGGGTAGAGTAATTTTTCAGCTACAAAACACTATTTTTCTACTTATTCACCATCATTAGCTATACATTTTACCAGCAGTAAATGAGTGCTTGGCTACTGATAGCCTTGTCTAACTTTTTCTTAGAGGGGAAATTTGCATGTTTCTACTCCAAGAACATTTATTTTGATTTTGGCTCATAATGGTGACACCATGTCTCCTCAACACTGATGATGCAGGTTCAGCAGGCCCTGACAGACTCATCAATGAAACTAACATTCCTATATAATGGGTGCATTTTTTCCACAAGGCCAAAATAATTATAGGCTATTTTCAAGAAAGTTTACCCTCTACTGACATGCCATCAACATTTGCCCCTTTGACCATAATAAAATAGGAGGCAGTACTTTTGGAGCAGCATTTTTATTTAAAAATGATAAATCAATTAAAAGTAGTAATAATTATGATCTAGTAACTTACATCCCCTATTGTAAATTATTGTTCTTAAGTGTGTATGTGTAGTGATATAACTAGA
Source organism: Ascarosepion bandense (assembly GCA_037127315.1). Classification (NCBI taxonomy): domain Eukaryota; kingdom Metazoa; phylum Mollusca; class Cephalopoda; order Sepiida; family Sepiidae; genus Ascarosepion; species Ascarosepion bandense. Next base: position 1,544,955 of record JBBBDQ010000756.1, read on the forward strand.
TTTTTTTTAAGAACTTGAGTTTAAATATTTTAAATTGAATTCCAATTCAGAACTTTAAAATACTTTAACACAAAGACTATCTTACATCTCAGAAATACATTTTAATTATTAATATCTAGCAACAAGAAAGGGTGAACTTTCAATTTAAAAAAAAAAACAACTGAAAAAAATCTGGAATAAAGGAATTTGCTTAAGCCAGAACTACAATTATGCAGTCCAATTTTATCTGAAATTAAAAATGTCTGTTACATAACTTTGAAAGGATGGGAATTCATTGTCAGTAGCATTTATTACATTTCTGCTGTTTGCTAAATATGAAGTGCAAAATATTTGTTCTTTCTCTCATTAATATTAACAATGTGTAAAAGATTCCATGTTTTTTCATTAAAAGTAGTCAATTAATAATAATAAATAATAATAATAACATTAAAAGTAGTTAATTAATAATAAGATTTAACGGTTTACGCGGGTTACGTATCCATAAGGGACGCTGGTACAAACAGCGTAATTCTCCTACTGGAGAATACAAATTGAGTAATGGGATTATGAACCTGGACTACACCCACAGCATTCAGGATTCCATCGTTGAGCAACAGTACCCTGAAGAAATCCTAAGTAAACCAAGAATCCAGTGGCCCAAAGGTAACTGGAAGGCTATGTGGACAAACCTTGATAAAGAGCTTTCTTTTATCCTTAATACCAATCTTAAGGGTCCCATAGTGCAACAGATCAGTTCCTTTTGTAGGATAATACATGATGTGGTCGAGATCAAAACAACAAGCAAACAAAATTCACGCAACATCACGATCTGATATGCGCAAGTGAGATATTTGTGTGGTCATCTATAATGTTTTTTTCTTCCTTCACGAGCGCGTTAATAATGGCAAACGCGTTCAGGAAATTTCATTGCCGATAAAAATGCAAAGAAGAACGAACGTTTTATTTACTTCTTTATGAGAATATACAAGTGAGACAATTAACAAGTTTATCTTCATACCCTGCCTGGTGGCAAATGCTGCTGGTGGCGCCAGGGGTGGTGGTCCCGCCATAGCCACTGAAACCGTGACATCACCTCTGGTCGGCGACTGATGAAGACAGGGTATCGCACGTGCTAACACACGTTATATGTTACAAATTAACAAACATATATTTTTATTCATCCTCTGAATATTTTTCTTGACTTTTTATGACCTTATACCAAATTTTCAGAAGTTTTCAGAGCTCATCTTGATAAAATGACTGGCTTTGATGCAATAACCTTGTCAATGAAATTTTGAACATCAGAGATATTTTTAAAATTTTAACCAGATTGATTGAATAGGCCAATTTTCTCAGCTCATATCCATTATGATTTTTAAGATTAGCAAAGCAATGAATAGAAAAGAGTTGTTGTGCAGTAGTATAATTTTCTGGTTTACCTGTCCTGTAAATAGCCATTTTTATAATCTTTTTTCTTCAATTACAGAATTTTAAAATTTGGAGGTGATGACTGCAATGCTCTTCAGTAACAATTTCAAAATTTGTAGTATATTCACCTTTCATTTCCCAAAATACAGAACAATTAATTTATCCTAGAATGGTTAGGCTTTACCAGTGATGATGTTGGTAGTACACAAGATTTTCGATTCTTTGGATTATCATAATAGACCCACTTTTAAACACTAGTGCTATTTCCCAAAACAAATTTGTGGTCTGCCACTTTGTGTTTTGTCCTTCAAGGTATATTAATTTTTCTTCAGTTCCACAAATCATTCAACAATTATTTTCTTCATTTCTCCAACTACCTCAACCAAAAAGGGAACAACCAGCAATGTTGCACATATATCTTGTTGGCTACTATTTTGTTTTTTTCTCAACACAAATCAACATTGAATAAAGAACACTGAAACTGGTTTGTAACTATGTATTCAATCTTTAGGTTCTCACAAAAATCTTCCTCAGATGCTCTTGAAGCCATCTCTTCTACCAGCCCCCTAACTATGGATTAAATAGTAAGATAGCCTGGGCTCTCTAGCCTTTAGTAACAACTAATCTGTGCAGAAGGCAATAAAAAACCAATCCACTATCTTTCTCATGAAGTCATTGTAATTCACAGATAATAAAGAAAGGAATCTATTATTTATGTCCTAAAGAGATATATTCAACCCATAGATGGAGGGAGAAAATATGGATTAATAGTTTTACTAAGGGTTTTTGCTTGTAAGCAAATGCAATGAATTCAACTGAAATTCGAACTCTGCTCTCCGATTTCTCATTCCATGTCAACATCTATTGCACCACAATGCAAGAAAGATACACTAAAGTATACATCTATTTATTTAAATGTCCTATTGAAATACAGCATCAAAACTAACTGAATTTTTTTTATTGCTTCTAAGTAATTAAAGAGCATTATTCCAAATGTTTTTTGAACCAAGTGAAAATGTACATTGCTGGTAAAAGAAAAGAATAGAAACTTAATGGAAATGAGCACCTAGAGGAAAAAATAAAATTGTTTACATTTTTTTATAGAAATTTATAGAAATATGGATCAAATCTTGCCAAAAAGTGTGTTGCCAATTTAATTTTATTTTTTGTTACATTATAATTCTGATGTTTTCTGTGTAGATTTTTAAAAATTCATTTTTTGTCAACATTGCTTTTTTATTCTTATAACTCAATAGGAATGAAAATAGATATTATGTTTGAATAAAATTTCATTAAATCAATAAAAACTCTAGCTTGCAATGAACCCACACTTCTCAATGTCAATTTTGTTGCAACAAAAGAAGCAGCAGCAGCAGCAATGATGTGTGGATTAGCAACCAATGATTTCCAGATGACCAGCCAAGCAGCAAGTAACATCTATATATAGCTGCTGGACATCTTATTTGTGGTCAATCTCAGCACTAACCCAGTGGAAGAAAAACAAATACCGGCTCAAAATTGATCAAGTAATGGCTCTTATACTCTCTGACATTTTGGTCTGACATTAAAGGAAATGTGTTGTTCCTTTCACTTACAAGCTGCATGTTTAATTTACAAAGTAAAATGCCCAGAAGAGCGACAGTCTTTCCTGGTTATTTCCTGGCATTCAGTTACTGCTGTGCTGTTTGCAATTATAAAATGTCACTGCTCATGAAGACACGGGACATTGGCACAACCGACCCCTCATGACTGCAGCTTGTCACCATTTTAGTATTAAGAAAAAGTATAAATCTGTATTCATTTTATTTAACTGTAACTGGCCTTCTAGCTCCTTCTGATGAGACAACTATGTTACTTTCATTCAGATAACAACTATATTTTGTCTGCATCTGGGGTCAGTCAGATGTGACTGAGTTAGACAGCACTAAACAGTCATTTCAACCTTGTTCCTTCCTTCTCTTTCCTTCCCTTTCTCTCCCCTACCCAAGCATCATAAAATGTAAAACTCACACAGGAAGGGTTCAGATTTTTAAGACTTTCTCTTTTTCTATTGTCCCATCATCTCCAGCTTCAACCACCATCATCATAGTTATACCCCTTCCACCTATTTCTTGTGAATGTCATTGCTGTGGTTGTAGCAAAATTCCATCTTGTCCCCACACTTTTTCTAGCTTTTTTTATGTTTCACTTTTTTTAGTGCTTATTTTTTTTTTACAACCACTGCACCCTTTCCCATCCCCATCAAACTGCTTCATCTCTTTGCTATCAGTTTTCACCTCCTCCCTTTCTTCCACTATTTGTTTTATCCTTTTCCTTCCCTTTTTTTTTTGCACTCACTCTTTGCTGCAATTTCTCTTTTCTCACACTCTACTTTCTTTCCTATCTCCCATCCTTCCTTTTTGTCAATTTCTTGTCCCCCTTCTCTCTTTTTTTATAATCTTCTTTCACTGCTTTCACATCCTCTCTTCATTTCTTTCTTTTTTCAGCATTAATTTTCTCTACTCGCTTTCTCTTCTATTATTCTGCTTTTTTGTTTTTTCTGCAGCTTTTCCTTCATTTTTTGTTCATTTTTCTTCCTTTTTGTGCAGTTTTTCATTCAATTTTTAACTTACACCTTTTATCTTATCCATTATTCTCTCTATTTTTCTTTATTTTTCCAAATCTATGCTACCTACCCCTTCTTTTTTTCTTTATTCTTCTCATTTAACATTTTCTTCTTTTGCTTCTTTTTTCCCCAATCTTTACTTAATTTTCCCTGAATTTTCATCCACGCTTTCCTTTCCCCTTGAGTGCTGATCAGATTAAGGCAAGAAGACAACAGAAACAACGTTGGTAAATGACCTATTAAACGAGGCACTGCTTGATTATAGTCTGTAGTAATCAATCTGTACACTCACCACCACTCCACCCTTCTATTTAACCACATCCCCACCATCATCCCATATTTTCCCTGCCCCACCCACGGGCAGAGAGCTACCCCTATCCATTCTCTTCCTCTCCAGTTCCCTTCTTTCCCCTAGAGATTTGTGCATTGCAAAGAGCTTGGAACAGAACAAGAGCCAAAACAGAAGCTCCTTGGATGCCAGTGATGGGCCCTTTTCTCCCCCAATAACTTGCTGTGGCCCAGTAGGACTGCAATGATGACAAGAGATGGAGAGTGGAGACAAATGCCTGGGAGGTTGGATCTCATTTTGATTTTGGTTTAGCTTGGCGCTTTACTTTGAAACAACAACAAGGGTCCCTACAGTCGCCATCACTATCATATAATGGACACACACACACACACACACAAAGCATAAACACACACACATATACAGTACTTGCAAATATATATATATATATATATATATATATATATATATATATATATATATAATTATACAATTATGTGAGAACATGAAGAAATGCTGAAAAGTTTCAGGCTCTAAAAAAAGCTTAAAAAAATAAATTCTAATGTTTGATCATTGGTCAGATTTTGGGAACTGGGTTAGACTAAGAACTTTTCAGTATCCCTTTGTACACTCATATTCTAAATATTTAAATATGGTTGGGTATGATTTAAAAGAAATAAACCTGGCACATGGTCACTTTTTCTCTGTGAAATCTTACATTTGAAATTCAGTTAAATAGCTTTGATTGACCGTTCTAGATGTGTGCATGATCCAAACACTTGCAGTGAATGCATATATGAGTAATGCTCATATCTTAAGTTCATCTGCTTTTTTATTTCCATTTCAAAAATGTATAAAACTCAAATACTCATGTAAACATGGATGGCTTACTAGATAGAATGTATAGTTAATGTTACTTTATTTTACTTAAGAAAATGAAAATACTTAAATTCTACACAAATGGGTCAAAAATTTTAACAGTTGGTGCTGTTTATATGCAAACATTTGTATAGGCAAATAAGTAAATGATGCATATATAAGTTAAGTTCATAGAATTATATAGTTTCTTTGCATAATAAAATGTGACATTCCTCTACGATATCAATATTTTTAATAAATATTATAAACTGTATCTCACAAAATATATGGCATACAAAGATATAAGTATATCCTGTAAATAATATCCTATTATTGCCATATAGCAAATTGTGAAAACATTGTCTTGCATAATAAAATCTGACAGTTTTATAATGTTAAATATTTCTTAGCTTTTGTGATTAAATAGAAAGTAGAAATAAAATCATTAGTGTCTTAGTCTTTCAACATTTCAGCAAAATGTGTTGTAGACAGACAAATTCAAATTTGAACTTTTTAGTAATAAGAGGATTCTGAAGAAAAACTGAAAAATAAAACCAAATACACTATAGTTAGTACAATTTTATTTTTACTTTAAAAAATACAAAAATATATCATTTTAAGGTGGTTTATAAATAAATGCAGAAACTTTTTACCTGTAGTGTATGTGCTTTGGGATATGTATATATCTATTTAATAAAATAAATATTTATCCTTATAGTAGTTTTATCTGTAAATAATCCAAAAGCCATAGAAATATATATAATCAATTGGCACAGTGCCTCATATACCTGAATAAATATTTTATTGTCACTAAATAAATAAATTTAACATTCAACTCTTTAACATTTTGTAACATTCATCTGTCTTTCAACCATTGATTTTATTAACTTTTCCACTGTTTCAATTTGAAAAAAAATACTTGCAACAGTTTTTATTGCTACCCAGAGATCTATTTGAATATTGTTTTCAATTCTTGTACACATTGCTTTTAATTATAGACCACAATTTTACTATTGGATTAAAATCTGGAGCATAAGAACTATTCTATTAATTTGGTTCCTTTGGCAAGGTGGACAATAGTTGGATTTTCAGAATGTGACAGAGCATTATCTTTGTATAAATGTATTTTTTGTAGCTTAATGCTTCCTGGTTGTAACCTGTACCACTCAAAAAGCATCTTACCCAAAAATTTATTCTTTGCATTTGTCTTGAAACAGTCAGCATCAATTTTGAAGGAACCTCTAATTTTACTGTCTATAATAATAGTATAAAACATTACTCACCTCTAACTGTTGTCTTCAACTGTTGGACTAGTTAACTATTTCCATAATGGTTCCAACCAGTAACCAGATCAGTCCATTGTAGCTATACATTCATTACTAAAAATTACTGTTGAGAAGTCTATTTTTATGTACTACTTCATTCAATTCACATGTTTCTCTTTCTTTACTGGTGGTATTTTTGTTGGTTTCATGTCTTTAGCTATTGTTAATGTTCTTCATCTTTTCTTTCTGTTTACATTAACAATAACAAATTCTTTAAATACTTTCTTGTTGGTTGATCCACTTTTATTGCTTATTACCCTTTTGATTTTCCTGAAATCTCTTTCTGTGACATTATTAAAGTCAGGGTTTATCATGTTCTTAACATGCCAATGTTTGCAATTTCTTTTTTGATTTCCAATGATGTGCTCCAATCATTCATAATTGGTCTTCATCAATTATCTTTCTGGTGGCATCAGTTCCCAAGTAGGCATTTTGCAGATGACACTACCATTTACTCCCATCTCAATAAGAAATATGCTAAGGCTGACAAAGTGAACCTGGCTGCTGCTTTTAAAATGGACCTCCAATCAGTGGTTAACTGGGGCAGGAAATAGCTTGTAAATATTAATGCCTCCAAAACAAAGCTTGTCTCCTTTACCCATCATAGAGAAACTTTACCCATCAGCATGGCTGATGCAAGTCTCTGTTAGAGCATCACACTGCACCTCCTTGACCTGAAGTGGAACAAATACATCAGATCTATAGCTGCATCTACTTTTAGGAAGGTTGGGTCTCTGCTCAGGCTGGAAAGTTTTTCTTATCAGAATCTATTTTGCACATTTATAAAACTGCCATTCAGTTGTGCATTGAATACTGTTGCCATATTTGGTTGGGTGCTTTTGCTATTCATGTCAAGATTTTTGACAAAATCCAAAAGAATTTCTGCAATGTAATTGATCCTAACTTAGCATCTAGACTTCAGTCACTTTCTCATCTATTTGACTTGGCTTCTCCCTATCTTTTCTACAAATATCTTATGGTAACTGCTTTGACAAGTTTTTCCCTGGTGCCCTATCCATGTGAATTTAAGCATGCTACTAGATTGGCATCTAGGTGTCACCCTTTTACCATTGAAATAGTTAAATGTAACCACTGCTTCTACTCCAACAGTTTCTTTTCTGGAACTTACCACCTGTGGAAGTCCCTTCTGTTTGTTTCCAGGATAGCTACACTCTCCAAAAATTTAAATGCAATATCAATTGCCATCTTCTATCTTCTTAAATCCAATTAATCTATTATCCTTTGCTCAATACCACCTTTATTCAATCTTTTCTCTCACTGTAACACCCTGCACACTAGTGGCAGTCCCACTTTGCTTGGGGTGAAAAAAACAAAAAACAAAACAAAAAACTTTAGACTATCTTCTTTTTGAAGTTATATACTTTCTATGATACATTATATGCTGTAAATTAAAAATAGTTACACACACACACACACACACACACACACACACACACACACACACACACTTCAATTCTGGGTAAAAAGCAATCAGATGTCTAACCGTACTGATGAGCTGTGATACAGTGAAACAGATCTGTCTGCGAATGATTATATATATATATATATATATATATATATATATATATAAGGAAGTGAAAGAACAGGTAAATTAAAATCCACTGTTCATGCATTTATTTTTATAAAGAGTGCTCAATACAAAGTAGAACCCAATATTGTAATTTTGCTATTATAATGGTTGATAAAAGCATTATATCACTAGACAAAAATGTTCATGTTTCAGAACAATACTGTTCTTCTTCAGGTGATATTTTAAAATAAATGGTAAAAATGATTTATTTAGAAAATATAAGATGAATTCATGGTTATTTAAAAAATTAAAGAGTTGTAGTTGGAGAATATGCTTGTAGGTGTGTCAATACTTTTCAATCAAAAATCAGAACACACACACACACACACACATACAAATGCACCCCACACACACACAAAAAGAATGCCTTCACATATAGTTATAATAATGCTCACATATAAATGGATAAATTCTTGTCTAAATAACACAAAAATTGAAAATAACAATGATATCTCATTTTAACAGTTATATCTACCAAAATTTCACAAAAATATCTTGAAATACTAAAGAGTAAATTTATTCAAAAAAATCTCCAGTGACCTCCAGATGACTTCAGAATCTCATGCACCTCTACTGAATGGTCTCTTTGTTTAAGTTGGTGAATGCTACCATAATCCTTGCCCTCAATTTATCTTTGGTATTACTAGGAGGTTTTTGGTCTCTAGCTCAACTGCAAACCATACATAATAATCAAAGGGGTTGCAGTCTGGAGAGTTAGGTGGCCAGATGTAAGGTGTTATTTCATTACAGAAATTGTCTTACAGTCATGACTGGGTTCTACTGCTTGTGTGGCATGGTGCAGAGTCCTGTTGCCAGACAGGGTTTTCTAGAAGCCACGCTTTTGAGCTGGGCAGCACTACCTCTTCAAGTCAATTAATGTAGGCCTTCATGTAGAGGCTGGGGCTCTGTGGGAAGATGAACAGAAGAATAATTCACCATCAAAATTGATCTCTTAAAACATCTTTATAATCACCATTAGATTCATCCAACACTTTCCAAATTCTTTGCACTGTCCAAATTCTTTGACACTTAAACACTCTGTAATGTTTGTATCGGATTTTATGACACAAATGCCAAGCATGCTGTTTCAAAATTTCTGGCAGAGTGAATTGCATCATGGGGCTCATTTTATCTTAACACAGTGACCAACTGACCCTACTATACTATGCAATCAACAAAATAAAAAAGAATGCACATATATGAAATTAAAAATATAAAATTGCGACAATTTACCCATCGCACCCTGTACAACTGCTACTAAACATTTATAATCATATACACATACATATATACACATACATCAATTTACATGCATGTATGCACACAGTAAAATCACCAAATGTAAAAGAGTTCAAGGGGGTCATAGCATAATGAATGAATAGCTGGCCAACCTGCTGTCATCACCCTGTAGTTAAGGCTCTACAATACGCATTTTATGATCAAGAAAATTACTCAGTCTATTGTCAGCTGAATTAAGATATCACTACACTTTGCAAGTCGACCTCAAGAATTATTTGTAATTATTCAAGAAATTTTCAGATTTCTGCATGTGATCATAGCAAGATAGAGTTTTATGCTTCAAACACCCCATCTCTTACTCCCTACTCTTTACCTCTATATTCGACAAAAAGCCCTCGGTTATTTCAATTATATTTGTTTCACTTTTTCATTTACATTTTTTATTTGATCTTGTTTGTTCTGAATTTGATCTTCACTAACGTTCTACTTTAAAAAAATAATTTCAAAAGAAAAAATGTTATTTAATTTTTCTTCTTAATCAAAATTGCATCTCCAAACTTGCAGTGGAATAATTTCTAAGAATTTGTTATTGATGGATTTGTTACCATTTTTGGATTTTTATTTAATTTTGATTTAACTTTATGATTGAATCTCTTGAATGAATTGGTCCAGCACCTTATCTGTTTCTGGGATATTTCCAGGAGAGCAAAGAAAATTACTTGAAAAGAATCTTTTTTTCTTTTTCTTTTTTATAATTATCAAAACTATTTTCACATGTGTAAACAGTAATTAAAAAGGCTAGAAGCAAGAAGTGATTTTAATAATTAAAAACTTCTGGAAACCTCACCATTTCTATTGCAAGAATATCTGAAATTTTTTAAAAAGATTTCTATAAAACAAACAAAATACATATTTTGTTAGCTAAAGTAGAATCATGAAAAAAGATACTTTTAAAACACTTCTAGAACCTTTCAAAAGAATAATGCAGAAATGTTTGATGCTGAGATTAATGACTTAGAATTTGTATCAAAATACATTTATTACTAATTAAATGTATTTTGATACAAATCCTGGAAACATTTTAATTTATGGCTTGATAAACAAAGAAAAGTAATGTTTATTAATTATTATGTTATAATATTTAACAATTAGTAATTATATATATATATATATATATGTGTGTGTGTGTGTGTGTGTGTGTGTGTATGTGTGTGTTTGTGCATGTGAATATATATATGAATGTATGTATGTATATATGAGTGTGTGTGTGTGTGTATATATATATATATATATATATATATATATATAATGTGCAATGAGTAAATTGTTCCCATTTTATATTTTTAATTTTGCATGCACGTTGCTTGTTTTTGTTTTGTTGACTGCACAATTTTGAAATAGCATGCTGTACTGGTTGGCATTTGTGCTGGAAGCTCCAATATGAATGTTTTAGTGTTTGGGTGTCAATCTGAGGACTGTGTAGAAGATTCAAAAAGAGTTGAATGAGTCTAATGGTGATTACAAAGGTACAGTAGCCCCCAAAATTTACTCTGATCATACTGATAAGAAAAGAACTCTTAGATTTATTAGTGAGGGCCTCAGCCTCAACATGGAGGCCTATATCAAGTGTCTTGAGGAACTAGGGCCATCCCAATACAAGAGGGTGGCTGCAGGAAAACCCTATGTCTGACCACAGGACTCTGCACCATGCCATACAAGCAGAAGAACCCAGTCATGATTGTAAGACTATTTCTGCAACTACATCACTCCTTACATCTGGCCACTTAACTCCCTAGAGTGCGACCACCTTGATTATTATGTGTTTAAGGACAATTGTGAAGAGACTGACAAAACTCTTTGTAATACCAAAGATGAACTGCAGGCAAGGATTATGGCAGCATTCACCAACTTAAACATGGAGACTATCCAGTAGAGATGCAGGATATTCTGAAGTTTCTGGAGGCCATAGTTGAAGCCAGTGGTGATTTTATGAATTTACATTTTAGTATTTCAAGATATTTTTGTGTAACTTTGGTTAATACATCTGTTAAAATGAGATAATTCAGACAACAATTTATTCATTGCACTCCACATATTTTTAATTTTGAACTTTTTAAATTACAAATTATATTCATTTTTTAAAACAATATTTCAGTATAAATGCATCTGACAATCATAATGTTATCAAAGTTTTGGTGATTTTATCATCTAAAACTGAAAAGTAAAAATCAAAACTTGCACTATTTTTCTTTAACATTAAATAATATTAGTAAGTTAATGAAATATTAAGGGCAAACAAGCAACTTACTTTGTTTTTGCACCTCCTTATTTGGGCTTTCAATATAATTAAGCTGTTATTTGAAGACTGCAGAGAGAGAGAGAGAGAGAGAGAGAGAGAGTGAGAGAGAGATGGGGGGGGACTCCCACTAGGGTGTCATTATATTTGCAAGTAATTAGGTTATCATTCTCACTGGCATAAACTGGCCTGGCCACAAGCCTCTGTTCCTTTGCCACATCCCAGATTGTAAACTTGATAATCACTGCTTTATAGCTGCACTCCTTGTTGTTCCTCCCTTTCTGGTGCCTTACCATAGCCAGTCCAGCATAGAGTGAGTTCTGCTACTTGAAACTTAACTCAATGAATTACATCTAATCTCATTTCATATTGGTTTTTCCTTCATCCTTCCAGCCACTCCACATCTTACAGCTATGAATTTCAACAGCACTTAGACTCCAATGTACATATGCTGAATCTGAATTTGTTTTTATTTGTTTTCTGTGTTTCTTTATGTTTGCTGTTCTGCAATACTTTTTTCATTATTTTTGTTTTTTGAAAATGGTTCTACTCTGTATCATGTTCCATTTTGCTTTGAATAAACATTCAATGACACTTTCTGGCTTTTTTCCATTTATTTTAAACTTAACATAGTCTTATACCACTAGAATTTTTTCTTAGTATGTTTGTGGTAATATCAGTAAAATTCTTCTGCTTGATTTCATCCTCAAATTCATAAAGAGTAGCAAAATCCAATCAATATTAGTAAACCCAATTAGATTTGTTTTACCTTGTTTACTTAAAGAGATTATGTGAACAGGAAATAGTATAAATTTTAGTAAATTCCTTTTTTTCTATTTTTTGTATCTACTTTTACTCATGAAACTCTGATTTAAAAGAATTCTTTATATTAATAAGAAGTGAAAAAAATTACTAAGTATTGTTTGATGGGGTCTATTACCAAAAGTTTTCATGGTAAGAATTGTAAAAGATTAGCTTGCTTTTGGGAATATTTTGAGCCATGAAATCTTGAAAGAAAACTTCAAACCTTTTCCATGTAAGTATTGTAAGTTCTGTAAACTTTCTTGTAGACTGAGCATAGGGCCTCACTGTACTGTTGCTTTTCTGTAGCAAGTAGGTTCTTACAGGGTAGAGATGTTAACTTTTGAATTTACAGTTGTCCTTCTCTTGGACTGGTTGACAACCAAGGTTAGGGTTCTATCCTGCTATTAATCCTTAACGGCAAAGAGAAGAGATGGATACATATCTTTCCAAGAGTATTGAATTCAATGGACTTGGCTGTAATTTGAACTCAGCAGGATAATCCGACTTTCCAGAACAGAAACCACTGGCTCAGTAATAATCTTTCCTTTAAAAGCATAAAAATAAAATGATTCCACTTGATTGATGTCATATTTTTGCTCTCTCTCTCTCTCTCTCTCTCTCTCTCTCTGTCTTTCACACAAACACAGTAAACTTAAAAGAGTATAAAAAAGTTCTCAGGCCAAATGAGTATTTCCTCCCAAATTCTAATGTTTGTGGCCATTTGATCACATTTGGGAAGTGAATTCTACTGAGAACAATACAACACACACACACACACACACACGTGCGCGCGTGTGTGTGTGTGTGCATATGTTTGCAAAGGATGAAGGTTAAAAATCAAACTTATTAATCAATATACAATGAAGAAATCAGATTCTATACTAAGTATGTTCATATGCATATTTCAATATTTATTCACAACATCTTTAGATCATTGTTTGGATTCTTGTCCTCATCTTTGTTTTCATATTCATAAGGTTTCAAATGTTGTACCCTCCAGCTTTCTGCAGATAATTAGAATTTTGAACTGAACCATTAATTTCATCCACCAAATAGATTATTCTAGGTCTACATGTCAAGCTTCTTCTGGGTATCTCAGTTTCAGTTTTCAGTTATTTTCTTTTAACACTCAACTCTTCAAAATTTTGTTCACCTATGCTCACAATTCTTTTGGATTAAGTCACTGGATTACTTTGGCAACACTTTTATCTCCTGGGCCATATGTCCAAAATGTCATGAATATGACAACAAAGATCAGGACAATAGCCTGAACAATGCAAATAATGTAAATAGTCATAATATCTCATCTCAGAAGTATAGGTAGACATGCCTATTGCACATATATACAAAATGAAAAAAAATAGGATTAAATAGAACAAAAGCTTCACCAAAGAAATAAACAAAAGTACAATATATAAACAAAGCAAAGTTCAAACATTTGCTTTGAATCCACTTTTTCTTAAATGATTCACATACAAACCAATGTTTATAAATCTGAAGTAACCTCAACATTGAAATGGTTTGAAATCAAAATATATTTATTTATAGATGTATATTATATAACAAAATATATTTATTTATAGATTTATATTATATAAAAAAACAAAAGTAATTCCCTAAAAAGATATGTAGGTAATCAATAAACAAATCATTGGTGTTTTGTTATATTTTTAATATTTACTGACATCATTCTAGAAAATTCCATGTCTATTGATTACCTACAAGCATTTTATTCAGAGTAACTTTCAATTTTAGTGTCTTCATATACAGGGTACGACGGATAAAGTGTCATCTAAATTACGCAAAAATGAAAATAACATTGATATTGCATTTTAACAGATATATTTACCAAAATTACACAAAACTATCTTGAAATACTAAAGAGTGAATTTATTCAATAAAATCACCATTGACATAGACAACTTTGGAATCTCCTGCACTTCTACTGGATGGTCTCCATGTTTAAGTTGGTGAATGTTGCCATAATCCTTCAGTTCTTCATGGGTGTTGCAGTTTGGGGAGTTAGGTGGCCAGATGTAAGGGGTAATGTGTTCACAGAAATTCTCTGGCAGTCATGACTGGGTTCTCTTGCTTGTGTAGCATGGTTCAGAGTCCTTTTGCCAGACATGTGGTCTTCTAGTAGCCACCCTCTTGAGCCAGAGCAGCACTAACTCCTCCAGGCACTTTACATAGGCCTCCCTGTTGAGGCTGAGGCATTGTGTGAAGATGAATGGAGGCATAATATTGTCATCACTAGTGATCACTCCAGAAACCATGATGTTGACTCGATATATCATCCAACACTTTTGAACATCTCTGTACTGTCCTCAGATTGACAACCAAATACTCTGAAATGTTCATATTGGAGATTCCACTGTGAATGCCAAGCAGTATAGCATGTCATTTGCAAATTTCTGGCAGAGTGAATTGTGTCATGGCTTTACTGTCTTGTGCAGTCAATAAAATAAAAAAAACAATACATATCCACAAAATTAAAAGTATAAAATGTTGGCAATTTACCCATCGCACCCTGTATAATTTTATACTTAATCCTTGCAAAAAACAATAAAAATAAAAATAACATTTCTGAGTTTGTTTAATCCAGAATATTTGAGTATTACTAATGTCTTTGCAATGTTGTGATTAGTGTACTTTACCTTTTAGTACATTTAGTTTTGCTTTGGTGATCTCAAGAGGGATACACTTGTTGAGATGCTGGTCAAACAAAGCCTTCTAAAGCAATGTACTGATTGGCCCAGTTAGCCTTTGTTATTTTTCATTTGTTGTCATTGGTTCTTATAGAGACCATTGATGGCATAGCTGAATGTGAGTTGAAAGCAGCAGGAGCAGTATAATAACGTCAACAAAGTAAAATATTGTCATAATGATGAGGTATGAACTAACTATACATGTCACTATTGTTCATTAGAATTGATTCTAAGATCAAGAAATAACAATGTCTTAATTGTCATAGGTCATTTGACAGCTAGCTTTAATGAATGTGATCCAGAATACCATATGTGATGCTTATTAAAGGAAATTGCTGTCTTCAAATCAAGGGCTTTTGTTGAAATAAGAGATTTTCAAACACATTTTTAATACTTATGTAGTTCTACAGAAGGATGCTGTGGATATCATGGATCGAGCATGTGAACAAAGATGAGGTTTTGGAAAGGATGGAAATGAAAAGGAAATTAATACTAAGCATCAGGAAGAGACAGCTAAAGTTCCTGGGACATGCAGTGAGAAAAGAGGGCTTGGAGAATCTGATACTAACAGGCCAGATAGAAGAAAAAAAGAGACAGGGGAAATCAGTGGATAATATATTTGAAGGGCCTGAGCAGGTGGATTGGATGGTGTAACAGGAGAAAGTGTTCTAAGAGCCACCAGGGATAGAGAGACATGGAAAACCATGATTGCCTACGTCCTGAGGGGACAAGTCACATAGAAGAAGAAGAAGAGTCACTCATGGGCTTGGGCAAGATGTTTATTGCCTCATGAAATTTGTAAACTCTGCACAATGTCTATAAATATCTCTCACTCTCTGTCTATATATATATACACATATATGTGTGTATGTGTGTGTGTGTGTCTTATTCTTGTATAGTATAAACAAAAAGAGAAGTAAATTTGCCTAAATGACTTGAATCATTCTACTCTTTTATAAAAAAAAACATCATTTTTAATAACCCATATATGATAAATAAAATTTATAAATGTATCATAAATACTAAAGTTATGTTATATGATGAACTGAGTTGAGATTGTAGTTCTCTGAATATATCAGTGTTAATCAAAAAGGATGGTTATTATGAAACACACAAATATATAAAAAAAAATATTTTTTGATAACTGTGAATGACAATTGACAACTGTTGTGGAGTAGTTTTCGTACCGAAGGTTACAATTGGACTATGTTGGTTGCTAATCGACTTAAGGCACCCAAAATATTAGGAACTTGGTAATCTTCCACTGAAAGCTGACTCCTTAGTAATCAGCTAACTGCTGACTAATATCAACTGCCTAGTAGTTCTACTGAACTCCAATAGAACTCTAAAGAACTCCTATGAACTTCCCAAGAACTTCTCAAGAACTTCTCCCATTAACTTCCTGTTAATGCTTATTAATATAGGAGGAAGAGTCCATTATTTGAGAAATAGGTGTGTTTCCACATAACAACTCCTCCTAAATTTTACTCTGCAGGGGTAAAACTTTATTTATTGTTTTACAGGCAATATGAATGAAGAAAAAAAAAACAAAAAAAACTTCACTTTCTCAGGAAAAACATAGTAGATCTCCTTCATTTTGGATCCACTTGTAATTGATCCGTTTCATTCTTTTTTCTTTTGGATTGGTATACTTCCAGTAAAATTGTTGCTGGTGTTGGTAGTTTGAATGTGTCATAAATTACTTCTATCAGCCTTTCTTCTGTGGGACCGCTGTCAACCACATATGAAGAGCACCTTCTGATTTGGTTAATGTGCCTCTTGCATGTAAATTTTTCTCCTTTTACCAGGTACATGTGCTCACAGATCATACATCTTAGGGATACATACCTGATAATAATTGGCTAATACCAAAAAACTTTGTAGCATGGTAATATCCTTTGGGGCCAGCATGTCTTTTATAGCTGCTGCTTGCTTTGGGTCTGGTTTTCTACCATTTTTATTGATGATCTGCTCCAGATATTTTATTTTGTCCATAAAAAACTCGCATTTGTTTTCCTTAAGTTTGAATCCAAATTCTTGAATTCTTGCAACTCCTGAGTTTACATGTTTAATATGTTCAGCTATATTTGTGCTTCTCATTAGGATGTCGTCTAGATGTGCGATGGCAAAATCTAGACCACCCAACAACAAATCCATTACTTGCTGGAAAATGGTGGGTACGATCTTGACACAAAAAGCTAGTCTGTTAAACTTATACATAAGAGCTTTGAAGTTTCTTTCTCTACGAGTATTTGCAGGTATGCATCGTCTATCTTCAAAAATATTTTGCCTCCGTTTAGCTTTGCAAAAATTTCTTCTGCTGTTGGTAAGGGATAACTGTAATCCTTAAGTGCTGCGTTTAACCCCATTGAGAAATCATCACAGACACGAATTTCTTTCAGCTTCTTTTTTACGTATAAAATGTTTATGTTGTTGTTGCCCATTCGCTATACTAAATTTTTTCAAGTACAACGGTTTTCTCAAGTCTATCTAATTCTATATCTATCCATTCAATAGAGACAAATAGAGGTTGTTTAAGCTTTCTACCTTATAACAAAATGAATTAATTGGTAAATCCCATAATTGGAATTCCGTTATCCAATTTGTACCAAGCAAATTTGTGGTATCTTCGATGACAAATATTCTGACTTTTTGTGTTTTTTATTTAATGTGACGTTTGTGACAAATTCTTCAATGAACTGTATCTTTTCACTTGGCACTGACCTCGCGATTTTATTCATTTTTATTACTTCTTCCACGTATTTAGATTTATAATAGACAGATTCGACCCAGTGTTGAGTTGCATTTTTATGTTTTTGTTGTTTATCTTGACTGTAACAAATTTTCTCATTATTCCGTCTTCAACTTGGTTGGACTTTACTTTTTTATTTTTATGTCTTTCTTCTTGCTCTGCAGTGCAAGCTTTTGTGTTTCATTCTTTTGCAGTTAAAACATTTTTTGTTCATAAAATTGCACTCTCTGTACCAGCGTAATCTACCACAAGCAAAACACGTTTTCAGGAGTTTTTGATTATTTTTCCTGGTATTTTCATTTGATGATCTGCAATTTTAGTATTTTTTGTTGTTGTACTGACTTTTTTTCTTTGTACCATACGTTCCTTATGTGTGAAATGCCAGACTGATCAATCTTTTTTTGTATCTTTTTTTACACTAACCTGTTTTATACAATGCTCTGCCAAATCCTATACTGTAATATTTGGGACATTTTCTAATTTCATCAGTACCCTTTTTCTCATCCCTGTGTCTTTTTCTGATATGAAGCCCTGAACTTGAAGTTGTCTGCACTCAAATCAGCCAGCTTAAATTCTTTGCAATGCTTGTTTACATTTGCTGCATATGTTATGTAATCTTGTTCATCCTTCTTCATTAAATTCAAACATTTCCACCTCTTGTGGAATAGAGATGTTTTCTTGCTGAAAAGTTCTGTTAATATATTTACCACCTTGGTAAACTTTAAATCACAGGTCTTTTTAGGTAAAATATAATTTACCATTTTGCTATGTTCAGACATTCCTAACTTATTTAGAAGTCTCAACTCCTTTTTTTCTGACCACAAATAGCAGTATATGGCATACATGTCTGTATTTTTTGTAATAATCCTCCAAATTTACTTCTTTGTCTGTATTGCATGTGATAGTCTTGATCGAGTTCCAAATTGTATTCTCTGGAAAAGAATCTTGAATATTTTTCTCTTCCCTTTTCTTAGTTACATCCAGAATTTTCTTTTGAAATTCCATTTGCATCTGTACCATATTTTGTTGAAATTTTAACTGCTTGTTGAAAATTTTCTCCTGAATTTTCTTCTGGAATGTACTTTGCTGTTCTAGAATTTTTGCTTGCTGTTCTGCTTGGAATTTAAAAAATTCCTGGAATAAACTCTTAAATTCCTCCATTAAAAAAATTTATACCACGTCTTATGTTGTTGAGGTGGGGTCAAACGAATTCGTAATTCATGACCTATTGAGCAACTGTATATTGAGAATAAAACAATATATATTTATTCATTTATTTTTTTTATGTGTGAAAATTTCATAGCCCAAAAATTGTCTTTTTTAACTACTCCATGCTTTTTGAAGTCTTCTGAGCAAAAATTTTGTTGCTTTGTGACTTCGAGATCTTGTTGTCAAAGTATTCATAACTTTGTGATTTTTTTCAGCCAACTGTCATGTTGCTAATCTTTATTTGCCAAATTTCTTTGGTGTGAGAGAAAACATTTTCTCTCCTACTCCGCGTGATCTCACAAAAATTTTGTCGTCACCAATTTTGTTGTGGTGACTTTTGCCTTTAGTTTTCTTTCCTCATCCAAGTGAATTTGTAGAACTTCGTCGCCAATTATGTTGTGGAGTAGTTTTCGCACTGAAGGTTATAATCAGGGTACTTCAATTGCTAATCAACTTAACGCACCCAAAAGGTTAGGAACTTGGTAATCTTCCACTGAAAGCTGACTCCTTAGTATTTGCCTAACTTCCGACTAATATGAACTGCTTAGTAGTTCTACTAAACTCAAATAGAACTCTAAAGAACTCGTATGAACTTCCCAAGAACTTCTCAAGAACTTTTCAAGAACTTCTCCTGTTAACTTCCTGTTAACTCTTATTAATATAAGACAGAGAGTCCATTATCTGAGGAATAGGTGTGTTTCCCCATAACAACAACATATGTGTCTGTATATGCACATGTGTACATAAATACACATATGCACACACACACACACACACACATACACGCTTATATGGCTCAATTTTCTTTTAAATTTGAAAGCTAAAATGAATTCATTTTCTTTCTGACACTTATCACCATCATCAGCAGTATCCATTCTTATAGAAGACATTTATGTGTGCATCCATATTTAACCTCATAGTAACTTATATTTGGTATTTTCTCTTTTCTTTGAGGTGTTGTTGTTTTGTTGTTGTTGTTGTTGTTGTTGTTCTTCTTCTTCTTCTTCTTCTTCTTCTATATATATATATGTGTATATTTATGCATCAAGAATTCATTCAAAGAACTGTCAATTTATATTTATGTTTATATTTTTTTATTGCATTTTTCTAATTTTCATTAGAAATTAGAATAAAAATTGTGGATAAACTATTCAAAAGTTCATGTTTGATTCTGTTTTGTTTAAGTACTTTTAACTGTCCTAGTCATTATCAAGAACTTGATGTTTCCAACATAGTAGACAAAGTTGTTGACTACAAAACATATAAAAATTCCAGGATATAACAAAATGTGGCAATGTAAGTAAACTTGCACTGTCAAAATAAATCTTGATTTATAACTGTCTAAATATGCGTTGAGTTTTCCTCTCAATATTTTATAATGCTCTGGATAATATCCATGGAGCACTCTATTTTTATCTAATTAATAATTTAAAATCTGTCTTTATGAGTCTGCCATTCTCTCCTATATATATATATATATATATATATATATATATATATAATTTGAGAGTAATATCAACTTTAAATTCTTCATTGTTCATTTGGTTGTATACTCTATATAAAAATACATGCATCAAATTTTAAAATCCAATTATAACAAAAATAATTATATTTTCCTACTAATTTCATTTTTTGTTCAATATTTAAACAATAGAAGCATTCAACTGGGAAATCTCTCTCTCTCTCTCTCTCTCTCTCTCTTTCTCTCTCTCTTTCACAGACACACTGATCTGAATCATCTAAGCTACTGCTATGAGCCATAAGCCAGCCAGCCAGTCTCTTTGTCTCTCTGTCTGTCTGTTAAAGTATTCAAAAGTATCTGTCTGTGGTCAAAAGTGCTGTGCTTTTATAAATCAGTTATGGAATAAATAGACTACTAAGGAACCATAAGAAAGGCAAAGGAAAGCTATCTTAGTGAGTTTCCCAGTGGTTAGACTTAAAGAATACCAAGCAGCCAATCATGATAATAGGATGTAGAATCTTAGTGGTTATCAGGAAGTGACCAGTAGGCTGTAGACAGATATTGACCAATGAGATTGATAAAAACCTTGCATATATAATAATACTCAGAATATTATTTAAATATATCAACTAATATATTGTGTATATTGGGTTCAGCAAGAATGATAAATAAAAAATATATAATTTACATGATAAATAGATAAATCAGAATTGTTCTAATGAAAATGGAATTAATAGAATCTTCAATGTATTTTTGGATAAAAATGTCTAAAACATAAAAGTTTATTCAAATTTATTTCTCATGAGTAATGGAGACACTAAAAATACCAACAATTTTTAAAATTAGTAGCCACACAGGTAGGCTGCAATGGATATATTCTGTATCATTAGTTTATATTTAGGAATTCTGGAAATTAAAATTATCATTTAAAATTACTTTATGTTCTTTTGTTGAAATTTTAAAAACCTATACTGCACTTTGATTTAACAGAAAAAGCTGACAAAAGTTTTAGTATTAAACTAATATAAAACAAAGACAAATGCTTTAAACCAATATTTATGTTACTTTATTTCTCAATAATTTTTATGAAATTAATTTATCATTCATGAGATTAGTTAAATGTGAGATTTAATCTGTATAAATATTTACTACTAAAAATAATTAATTGCTCTATTAAAAGCATAATCCATGGACCAATGTTTTTCAACCTTTTTTATCTCATGGCACACATGAACTTATAGTTAAAATTCTGTGGCACACTTAAATTATGATGAGCAAGAAAGGAATGTACTTTTTATGATTTATTTATTAACACAAACAAATCAATTTATTATAGTTTGTAATAAAAAGATAATAATTAAAATTGTAATAAAAAGATAATAATTAAAGTTGTAATAAAAGGATAATAATTAGAATTCTTAAAAAATTATATTAATTTATTTTTCTGTTTATTATGATTTAACATTTAATGAGATCTCTGAAATTGACATTTTTTCAGAATATCTTCTTTGCAAGTTCAAAATTTTGGACACGCATACTCTTCTTCCAAGGATTCTAGCCATGATTGATTTTTGTTTTTAATATTGCTTTGTGCTTTGAACTTTTTTCAAAAATAATTTAATTAATCACCTTTAAAAGTTTTTGTAATACACCTATGATAATACACCAGTGTGCCATGGCATATGGGTAGAAAAATCACTGATGTTTTTTTTTTAATCATATCACCCCGAGCAAGGCGGTAACGCCACTGAAGCACAGGGGGCTACGTGAGTGAAAAGATTAGAAAAGAGAAAGCCAGAAACCACATCCTAAGCAGGGAACAAGGGATGAGCCTCTTCACCTGTTCAATAGACGTGGGTGGAGTGTGAACTGGGCGATAGTTTAGTCTATTTACTCCAATTGAAAAAAAATAAATAAATAAATAAATAAAATAAATAAATAAATAAAAGAGTGAAAAGAATCGAAAAGAGAAAGCTGGAAACCACATCCTAAACAGGGAACAAGGGATGAGCCTCTTCACCTGTTCAATAGACGTGGGTGGAGTGTGAACTGGGTGATAGTTAAGTCTATATACTCCAATTGAAGAAAAGAAAAGAAAAAAATAAATAAAATAGTGAAAAGATTGGAAAAGAGAAAGCTGGAAACCACATCCTAAGCAGGAAACAAGGGATGAGCCTCTTCACCTGTTCAATAAACGTGGGTGGAGTGTAAACTGGGCGATAGTTAAGTCTATCTACTCCAATTATGTGGGTACAAAATTAACAGATCAAATAAAATTCTTTTCTCTATATTGAAATAGAAATTTACTCTCTTATAAATGAGTGTGTGGTAATGGATTTCATTAATATGAAACCATGGATTATGCCTCAGAACTATTGGCTAGTTGACACTAAGATGGGTCGCATAAATTATTAGCATAATCATTGATATTTGTGTAATTATTTTTATTATAATTTTCAGTACTTTTATCAACATTATTTTTAACATTTTTCTTACCTAATGAAAAGTAATTTTGCATGTATGTAAAGGAAGAGTACTGAAGATATAGCCACATGCAAGTACCTCTTTACAGCAGTGATTAGAAAAAAGTCCAAGCATACTCTGTTGATAATATGTTAATATCTATTTAATTTTGTATAACCTTTATAGCTTTTTGTGATATTAAGCTAAGACAAGCAAATATCTTTGTTATCAGCATGAATATTATTATTATTCATTATCTTTATTTATTACATATTGCAGTACAATCAAGTTTATATTAATATCCTGACAAATCAATTTGATAATATTCGTATTTCTAATATTAAAATTTTATGATACTTGTAAGCATGTATATATCTGACCAGTTTATCTTCAATAGTGACTGAGACAACAAAAATGGGGATAGTAGTTTAAATAATTAAAATATTTAACACAATGCTCACTCGTTTCAAATGTGGTACAAGGTCTTTTTAATATGAGGGTTGCATGCCTATATGGGACCAGAGTATAAAATAGTTTAGATTGAATAATTAATAGTTATTCAGTTATAAGCAAAATAATATGTATATTCTGTAAGTTTCTAAATTTCTGTACATATTTAATACTACTATTTTTAAGCAGTTGTATTGTTTGTGTAAATTCATATTTAGTCAGTTAAGTATCGTACATGATACACACTTCGGTGATCATGTCTCTTTTAAGTCATGACTGACTAGACCGAATATTTTTTCCACAGTAGGTTGCTGTTTCTTTTTGCAGTAGACAGGTTGCCAACCAAGGCTATAGAACCCAATCTGTCTTGCTATTCAACCCATAGCTGGGGGAGGGAACTCTAGGCTGTTTTTGTATTCAGAGGTTTTTCTTCTAGACAGGTTACCACCCAAGCTTATAGAACCCAGTCTGTTCCGCTATTTTTCGTAACTAGGGGAGGGTGATGAGATGGATTTATACCTTTCCCAACAGTATCAGCACGTAAGTGAATGTAATGAATTTGGAATTCAAATTGGGCTCTTTGATTCCGCAAACTGATCCATTATTTAGCTTTTATGATGTTTGTACATTTTATTGTTTTTATCTAAGCACTTACAAAGAATATGCCTTTCTCAGTCTAACTCAGTCTGTAGTGCAGTTATACTTTATAAGTTAGATAACTGTTTGTTACTTTTATGCTATTATTGATCAAAGAGTGAGTTTTGCTTTCTCTGATTTCATATTTCAAAGGCCTTGATATTTCCAAAATGTCTGATTCTACTAATTTTTTTTTTTTGTTATTTTCATCACTAATCTTCTCTTTCAGTTTTTTACTTTTTCTTGAGTATTTGATGGTAGTTCTTAAAACAATTAAAAACAATATTTAGTTACATGTCACTAAAAAACAACCATTCATATCTCTTCTGTGTATACATAATACAACTTTTACTCAGTTTTCGTAACAATTCATGTAATTGTTATACTAAGAATGCAACTACCAATCAAATAAAAGTCATTCTAATTATGTCTTTTTTTTAATTTTTGACAGCTTTAAATATATGTTGAAAATAAATAAATGCAAGCACATCTAAAATTAACCCTGCAAATGATCTTTTAACAAATCTAGTTGTCAAATAGGATTAATGACATCACTTAATTTCTTAAATTTTTTTGTGAAAAAATGGTAGTTGGGTCATATGACTATACTGTCAAGGGCAACTTCATTGGAAAAGCTAACTTTTTAACAGCCTCTCAGAATTTTAAATAGTTTTAAATCCTTATGAATATTCATGTAGGGAAATTTTAGTTTTCACTAAAACAAAATGCTAATAGTGCTGTCAGAAATTTTTAAAAGTCATTTTCATAATATGACAGCACTCCAGTTATAACAACCTTCATTTCTTTCTTTATTTTTCTTTATTTCTTTAAATTGATTATAAATGTATTGTGGACAATGTAAGTTGTTAATGTTAACTAGAAGACAAGATCAACCACTCATAAGTTAAGCAACATGATTTCTTTTTTATTATTTATATTTCATTTATTTTTTATGTGTTTATTCTTTTTTAATTTAAGGTCAATATGACAAGCAATTCACCTGTTGTTTGGCTTCCATTATCATCACATTTCTGGTTTAATCAAATATAAAAGCAGAATGACACACATGCCAATGTCTGTAATAATTGCTGATCAACTACTGTAATACTCAATTTGGCCTTTAATCCCTGACTCAATGAGATTAACTGATGACAGGATTATGTTTTATTCTTTTTTTCTTTTCTTTGTGTCTTCCATCAAGAGCCCCTTCTGCAAAATTGAATAGCCTACCAGAATAATTTTGGTCTAATATATTAATTTTATGTAGTGAGTTTTAAAATTATTGCAGTAACCATTTAAGATTAGTTTTACTCAAACCTTGAAAACAAATTCATATGATTTCTTCCACAATTGAGTGTTTATTTTAAGTAACTAGGCTGAAATAAATAATTATAAAGCAAGAAACCCTTATTAAAAAATAGAAGACAAATACAAACAAAATATAAAACAAAACAAAATAAGAAAACAAAATGAAAAGCTGAAAGCCCTAATAAAAAAAGCAAAATAAAAAGGTGAAGACCCTAATAAAAACTAAATAGACAAAATAAAATTTAAAAAAACAAAACAAAATAAAAAGCTGAAAACTCTAATATTTTTATGGGTATCTGATTATCTTCAAAAATCCTTTTTATTAAATTCTTTGAAAATATCTTTGTAAATCTATAACACTATCTTTTTAATGATTAGGTGATTTCTACATTTTTTCTTTAAGGTAAACAGTTTGTAAAATAAGTTAAAAAACAAATATTGTTACAATATTTGAATTTTTCAAAGCATTTCAATGCTTCTCTTTTTTCTTTTTTTTTTTAATCATTTCACCCCAAGCAAGGCATTTCACTGCCACTGTTGTGCAGGGGGTTACATAGGGGAAAGTGATGAGAAAGAGTGGTTGGGGGTTACATAGGGGAAAGTGATGAGAAAGAGTGGTTGGGGGTTACATAGCAGAAAGTGATGTGAAAGAATGGTCAGGGGGTTACACAGGGGAAAGTGATGAGAAAGAGAGGTGAGATAGGAAATGTCAGAAGGAGGGTGATAGACGGGTAAGGATACCGAGGATGATGGTTGCATAGATGGGAGGAGTGTTTGAGAGAATGGGTGTGAGTTAGTGTGTTAGGAGGTGTCTATTGACCTTACATTTAAACTCCTGGAGATTGTAGCTGTCAGGGAAGCAAGTATACGGAAGAGAATTCCACAGGTGGGAAGTGTGAGAAAAGAAGCTGTTGGAGTAGAAACTGCGGTTGCATCTTATCTGTTTCACTGTAAAAGGGTAGGACCTAGTTGCTAATCTAGTATCTTGAGCAAATTCATACCTAGGGGGCACCAGTGATCTAAGTTCATCAGAGCAGAAGCTGTGAAAGTATTTATAGTAGAGGCACCAAGAAGCTACGTCACGCCGGTGAGAGAGTCGGTATCAATCACATTACAGATTCTCTGTTGTATTTTGTCAAGAACCTTGTGGAGAATAGCAGGGGCACCTGACCAGATGTGGCAGCAGTATTCAATACACGAGCAGATGGTAGATTTATAAATGTACAGGATAGATTCAGACTGGAAAAACTTCCAGGCCTTGCACAGAGAGCCAACTTTCATAGCAGCGGATTTAGCAATGGATTTGATATAGTCCGCTGAGAGTTTGAGACCATGGAGGTGTACTGTTTTACTCTCTAGGAGGCAAGCCTGTTCCATGCTAATGGGAGGTAGGTGCGATTGTCTATGATGGTTAATTGATAGCAGCTTTGTTTTGGAAGCATTAAAATTTACGAGCCATTTCCTACTCCAGTCCACTACGAATTGGAGGTCCTTCTCAAGCTCGGTAGCGAGGTTCGTTTTGTCGCCCACACCAAATTTTTGATCAAGGCAAGAGTAAACTGTGGTGTCATCGGCACACACACCTACTTGGGATCTTATGGCATTGGGGAGATCATTAATGTAGATCAGAAAGAGCATAGGACCTAAGATAGAGCCTTGAGGGACGCCCGTGTTCATAGGGTAGTTTTGTGAGGCATGTCCATTTAATACCACCTTCAATGTGCAGTTAGAGAGGAATGACTGGATTAGGTCAAACAAATGTCCAGTTATACCATAGCTCTGCAGTTTGCGTAGGAGGCCAGTGTTCTAGACTCTGTCGAACACTTTGGAGATATCCAAGGCAACGGTTTGAGCTTTGCCATTCTTGTCAAGAGCCTGGTATATATACTCAGTAATAGTTGTTAGCATATCAGCAGTAGACCTGGTGAAGCGGAAACTATACTGTTTGTCCGATAGGAGCCTGTGGGTTGTGAGATGCTGAACCACCTTGGCATTGATAATGGCTTCGAACACTTTTCCAAAGATTGGAAGAAGGCTAATAGGGCAGTAATTTGCAGGGTCCGAGGATTCTCCAGTATTCTTAAATATAGGAACTACAGAGGAAGACTTCCAACAGGCAGGAAAGCAGATAGGCAGAAGTTGTAGAGCTTAGAGAGGACAGAGGAAAGTTCGGGGCACATTTCTTCAAGACTATGATTGGTATTCCGTCCCCTCCGCTTGCTTTGTGAGGGTCAAGTTTTGAGATTATGTTAGAGACCAGCGAGGGTGTAATGTGCACATCATTTAGTTGAGCCTCGATTCTAGGTGGGAAGTTGGGTGTAGATACTCCAGACGAATCCAGTCTCAAATTGGTGGAGAATCTGTGAGCAAAGCATTCAGCTTTGTCTGCTGAGGGGGTGAGGACCTCAAATTCATTGATTAGGGGGTGTACTGAGGTCTTACTCTTGTTAAGCACGCTTTTACAGAATCACCAGTAGTCTTTGGTGCCAAACGTACAGGTTGCTATGCGTTTCTTCATTCTGGCAGCAAACAACATCTTAGCTTTGTTAAGTATCTTTTTACACTTATTACGAGCTGAGGTGAAAAGGCACCTGTTTTGGTCTGACGCATGGCTTTGATAGAGCCGGAAGAAGCGATTCCAGTGGGCAATGGCAGCTGAGCAAACACGCAAGAACCAGGAGGATGAGTGGGATTTAAGCTGAAATTTCCTGGCTGGGATGAAAGCATCGATGCCAGTCTTAACCCAAGAGGAGACCTCAGATGCCCAGCACAGTCTTCAACGGGAAGACTAAAAACATTGTTCCAAGGGATGTCACACAGGAAGTTGCAGAATGAGTCCCAGTCTGCTCTTTGGTAGCAGTATGATATTCTGCTAGTCTGGGTTTCTTGGGTTGAATGGGAGTGAAATAAGATGTTAACAGAAACTACGGCATGGTCAGAGTTTCCAAGAGGGCAGAGCTGCTTGGCAGTGCAAAAGTCTGGGATGGAAGTGAAGCAGAGGTCTAGTAGTGAGTCATTTCCATTAGGATTATTGGAGAAATGTGTGGGGAAGTCCACCACTTGCGTAAGGGATTGGGTGATTGAAAAATTCGTGGTGTGGACACCAGCAGGGTTGGTGACAGAGTTCTCCAGCCACTTGGTGTGGTTGGCATTAAAGTCACCAAACATAAATATATGGGCAGATGGATGAGAAGAAATGGCCTTGTCGATATTGTCAGAGATGCTATCAAGTACCAAACAGTCAGATGAGGAAGGGGAGCGGTAGAGAAAGAAGAGATAGCTAATCAAGCTTAGAAGTGAGAGACAGAAGCACATGAAAGAATGATCCAGGGATTCAAGTGATGTCACCCTAGCTAGGGGGAGGTGTTCGCTGACATAAACACCAAGCCCATGCATATGAACATTGGAGTCCTTCCTGAAGAGGGGAAGGTAACCAGGAATTTAAAACGTAGAAGAGGGGATAGAGGGGTCAAGGTTAGTTTCACAGAGAGCTAAGATATCAGGTGAGTTAGTTTGAAGGAATGATTCTACGCTGTAAAATTTAGTGCGGATACCACGTATGTTTGTGAAAGAGACACAGACAGGTTTGGGCATTTTCTGATGAGCTGGTTTAGTTTACCTATTTTTTTTGCTTGAATTCATATTGGTTTATTTATAGTGAGAGGTCTAGATTAGTATCAGACGGTCACTGTATGCAGCATGTTTAGGATGGAGACTGGCTCAGCCTGCAGCATAATGTGGCCTCAGGATTGTCCACCAAAGGTTCATGCAGGGACACCCATCCATGTGCGATATGGTACTACAGGAACCCTGATATTATTCAACTGTTGATCAGAGCAGCCTCTCAAGATGCTACACAAGAGTTCAGGCTCCTAACTACCAGTCGGAAGCAGCAACCAGGAAACTGCCAACCCGATACCCTCAGAATTAAGAGACGTTACCACCATACTCAAATACTGCAAAGAGATTGCAACTGAACTAGCACTAAGACTGAAGGAGAAGGGAAGAGAACTGGGAACTTCTTCCTAAACAAGAAACAAAGCGATTACCTCTACTCCTGTTCAAAAGAAGTGGGTGGTGTGTAAAACTGAGTGATAGTAGGTACTATCTACTCCAATTACTCTTGTGGTTTCAGTAGTAAAATGGGACACAAAGTAGACTTGATTGGCTCTCTGTCCTAAATATGAGAATGTGTTCTATATATTCAATAGAAAAACAGAAAATAAGACACAAATTGGAATTTCTTTTGATTAATCTTAAAAATGTTGACAAACATGCCCACAAAAAACAGAGTGCTAAAAGGACAGTTTTTTCCCATGTCAAAGCTTTTATTTTAACTACCTTCACTCTTTAACTTTTCAATTGTTTAGTAGTTACATTATTTATTATTATTTATTATATTGCTTAGAAGAGGGAATAGATGTAAATTGAAGTTGGGTGAGATAGCAGAGGAGTTGAACATATCAGAAGGCAGTTTATTCACCATTTTGCATGAACATTTGTCAATGAAAAAGCTGTGTTCAAAGTGGGTGCCGCATTTGCTCACAGTCGATCAAAAACAACAACACATCAATAGTTTCAGAGCATTGTTTGCAACTGTTTCAGCACAACAAAAAAGAGTTTTTGCTTAAATATGTAATAATGGATGAAACATGGGTTCACCACACCACTTCAGAGTCAAAATTGGCAGTCAGCTGAGTGGACAGCAACAGATAAAAGCCATCCAAAGCGACCAATGACACAAACATCAGTAGGCAAGGTTTTGGCTTCTGTATTTTGTTCATCAATTACCTTGAGAAAGAAAGAACCATCATCAGTGAATATTATATAGCATTATTTGAAGGAAAAAGTCACCAAAAAAAAAAGACCACAAATGAAGAAGAAAAAGTGATCTTTCACCAAGACAACTCACTCTGTCACATGTTGATTGCAATGATAGCAAAACTATATAAATTGCACTTTGAATTGCTTCTGTATCCACTCTATTCTCCAGATCTGTCCCCAAGCAATTACTGGCTGTTTTGCAGACCTCAAAAGAATGCTCCAGGAAAAGAGATTTGGCTCCAATGAAGAGGTGATATTAGAAACTGAGGTGTATTTTGAAGCTAAAGTCAAATTGGTCTACAAAAAAGGCATAGAATTGTTAGAGATCTATTGGAATCAGTGTATCATCTTAGAAGGAGACTATGTTGATGAATAAAGTTGAACTTTGCCTAAAAGTTGTTGTTTTATTAGGCCCAGGATTTATTGAGTGATGTGTTATTAACACACTTTTTGAATATTAATCAGGTGATAAATAAACATGAAATATTTTAAAATATTTTATAAATATGAGACAATTTAGCATGTGATAATTTGTCATTTTTTAAAATTTATTTCTGTTAAATTCTGTATAATAAATGTGGAAACACATAAATATAAATGCTTCCTTCTGATTAAATGCACTTTATTAATTGAACATTTGCCAGGAGATTCAAATATTAGATAAAGATTACCAAAGAAGTCACCCTATCAAAAAAATAAATGAACTATTGTCTTTCATGTTGAAATATTTTGTAATCCAGTAACAAATCCTGTGTTGTTTTGAGTTAGAAAAAGCATTTTATTAAAACAAAAAGGCAAACTCTCTAAAATTTTCCTGATACTGAATTTTTATTACTTTTGTTCTTGTATTGGAGAATCTTTATATGTCCTAAAAATGTCAAAATCTCTCTATATTTTCTAATATTCATTTATATTTGTCTTACCAAACTACAGATGGTTGTGTGGGTAGTGCAATGTATAGCATATCTGTATGAGAAATCTGTGATTTGAGTTTGAATTCCAGTCAGGTTCACTGCATTCACTTATAGACAATTACCCTTGGGAATAGGATGAATCCATGTTTTCACTCCCACTACTGGTTAAATAGTAGGATGTAGCTGCAAAAATTATTGTTATCTCTAAAAGTTTGTTGAAGCAATATTCACTCACAAAAAAGAATTATTTTTACAATCCAAAATGTTATGGCTTTAAATAACCCACAAAGGGTTGACAAGCCATAAAAAAAATCATTCAAACAATTATCTACAGATATTTACTTTTCTGATTCTTGGAACTACATCAAGAATGAAAGAGTATAACAGTTAAATAATCATAAATACCCTTCACCAGTGATATCATGTAATAGCAGTGAAATTTCTAAAAATATATTTTATAATAGGGCATCACTTCTAGTAAGAAGTGATGCCTCTTTTTATTTCATAAAATCTATATAGAAATAAACACAATAAAAGTCAAAATGACATTTTTTTTTCAAACTCTCCACAATTGATGCTTGAAGATGTTATACTGATTTTTGGTTGATTTTCTTTAGTGGCATATCAACCTCTATGATTTATTTAATGCCGAAACCTAAATATTTTGAATACAATCTTATGGCTTCAACTAAATGTATTTTGTACACAGTTGTACACCTTCAAGTACAGATAAAATGTATTGTTCAGCATTTTACTTTAATGTTATATTGTTGGTAATTTTACTATAAATATGCATTGTCAAGTTTTGTATAAAAATGTATTACTGGTATTTTTACTATAGAAATGTATTTTTATACTTTCATAGTGTTTTGTTTTTGTTTGGGGGGTTCACTATTTGCCTATAGCTGGGACCCTAACAAGTGCTGCCACCCCAGGTTACATTATATTTAGGTTTAATGAATGTAAGTGATATATAATAAATTAAGTTTAGTATACTTATATTCAATCACTGAAATCAAACTGTAAATAAATATGGTAATATTTCAGAATTTTTATAATATCAGTAAATATGGTTTGTAATAACTCAGAACTATATTTCTTTATTTGAAAATTTTCTGTTTTTCATATTTCTTTTTCAAGCTTCTGATTCTACTAGTAATTAATATTAGATCTGTAAATGCTTTGAAAATAAGAGCTTTGCTTAAATTGCACTATTAGATAAGATCTTAAATTTTTAGGTAATTTCTTTTCAGATCCCAAATTAAAAACATCATTTGAAAATTTTATTATAACATAATACTTTGGAAGAAAGTAACTTCAGAAATATGTGAAATTAAGATCATATGAGAAAATTTGATAAATAGACATTTGTATCTCTTTTATTTTCTATTGAGAAATGTCGATATGCATATATATATATAATAGGGTAAATAACAAATTCTGTCCAATTCTGATTCATATTTGATTTATATTTTATCCCAATTCATATATGTATACAAAGTGAACACTTTTTTTCATATTGATAATTAGTTAATATTTCATTAAAAATGATGAGTGGAAACTTTTATTAATTATATATAGTATTTTTTCAAATTCCCTAAATACTTTATTGTTTAATTTACAATACTATAATATATGCATGTATATGAGTAGAAGTTTAATTTTGTTGTTAATTATTAAGTACTTTTAATATAACAAGTGATTACTTAGGACATTTTATTGCTATTTTCATTTCAAATCATGCAGCTTTCTGTCCATTATGAAGAGGCTAAATCAGTAAAAGGAAACACTGAACAAATATTTCTTTTTCCTTTTTCCCCTTGTCTCATTTACCTTCTCTTTCTACCACTTCCTTTTTTTCTTCTCTTTTTTTTTTGTTTATTCTTCCCTTCTTTTTTAATGTACTTTCACTTTCACCCTTTCCATATCCTTTTGTATTTCTCTAGTCGCATTCTCTTTCTATTTTCTTTGCTGCCCTCAGAAGCTAAGGATGATGAGAAGGTTCAAAGATGTTGGAATTGGTTCAAAATCCTTCACTTGGTTTTGCTGCCAGATGATTCACTTCATTAACCTTTCCCAATCTATTTTAACATTGTCAGACACTTTACAAGGGATATAATTCTTTCCTGACACATCTCAAATGACAACAGGCCCACACTCTGCTTTTTAGTGCTTGAATATTTTTCAAAGTGTCTACTTTTGTATTAACATACTTGTGCATTTCATACTTCCTAGTTTTGCATTGCATTCGATGATTAATCATGTTGGTCAATTGTTATTGTCCAGGAAACCATTAATACCTACTTGTACATATTCATGCATTTATAAATTTATACTGTCATTTTGGATATGCAATTTGCATATGTATATATGTCACTGTGATATCTATCTACTGATAGTGTATTATATTGTCATTGTTCAGGAAATCCTCAATATCATAATATGTCTATATATGTATATTTATATATATATATGTACATTGTTATTTCTTGAATGTATTTTGCATGTATACGGGTACATATTTATTCTGTGTTGAACAATAAGCAGATTGTATTCATTATATGAATGCATATTGTCTTCAAATAAATGTGTGGATATATATTGCTTTTATTGTATAATAAGATTTAAATATATTATAATTATATATGTATTTTCTATATTCAAATATGTGCTCATTATATATGCCTTATGTGTAATTATCCATTCATTTTAACAGAAGCATGCATGCACAATGTCTCCAAAAATAAAAAATATATATATATGTATAGATGTATTGTCATTTGTGTGTTTGTGTGTGCTGTGTGTGTTCAATTATCAAATAACTCTTTACCACAAGAAACAAAGGGAAAAGAAGTGAGACTGGTTTTGTACTAATAATGTAGATTAAATATTTATTTTATTTTATTTATATCTAAAAAAATTGATGAATATTATTAAACAAAAATGTTGCATGGGGTCATTGTTAATAGTTGATGCAATATTTATGAATATAATTTGATTTTGTTTCTGTAATATATTATTTCTGTATATATACAGTATACCACAAGTAATATCTAGATATGTACATGTCTATGTGTGTGTGTTTGTTCACATTATGTGTTATTATGCATATATATTTGAATATAAAAATGAGTGCATAAATATTTTCTCTCTATGTATAGACATAAATATACAAGTAATTTAGGTTGATATTTCACATGAAATGACATTGTACTTCCTATTGGGTACTAATGTTCTAATCTGAATTCATGAGCAATAAACTTATAGTGCCTGGTGTGAAATATAAACACTTATAGTCAATCGACATTTTCTGCATGTCTATGGAATCATTTCTGTATTTTATGTCTTTTGGTTCCATGGTTTAGACATAGTCTCCTGAAATACTACGGGTAAAATTTTTCTTGAGATTGATGTTCAGTCAATCTCATTAAAGCCTTTGAGTGTCACAAGTGTTTACTGTTCATCATCATGTCCTGTTATGTTTTTCTTATTATCAATGAAGTTTTATTTCTTTTTCAAAAACATTTTTTGGGTAAAATCCTATTTTTTACAAATGATCCTTAAATTGAACCATCATTCTCAGCTTCTTCAAGTTGTACATTACTTGGGACCCATGGTTTAATTTTCCTTCATGCTTTCAAAGGTATTATATTGAAAATTGTATTAAGTTTAATAATACTGAATAAAAATTTAAGCACATTAACTTTATCAATTCATTTTAAAATGATTTTTTGAATTACACTATTACAAATCAAGCAGTAAACAAAAACAAATACCAGTTATAAAGAAGATTTTACAAACCTTTTTTATCTTGACAATTTCTTTTTTTGTCCTTCTTTCTTTCTTTCTTTCTTTCTTTCTTTTATTAATTCATCTGTATTTTATTTTTTGTTTTATTTTATATAATTTTTTAAACTAAAGTAAGCAGAAATCATAGAAAGCACAACTTCTGGAAAACTTACTAAGATGTTTTTCTATAATTTTGTTTTATAAACATACAAAAAATTTTATACTGATTTTATGATGATACCAATTTTTAAGATTAACTTTATATCACTTTTCAAACTTTAACTTTAGTAAGAAATAATAATTCATAATTTTAAAATTTTAAAATTAAGAGATATTTGATATGAATACTGTCAAATTATTAAAGTAAATATTTAAATGTTAAAAAAAAACTTTAGTTGAACTATGTCTATTTTGCAACCTTGCTAGGGTTAAAATCAATTCATCATTTTATTCCCTTTGTAATCTTATTAGTTTGAATGAAATTCAACATTAGTTTTATAACTTCTACTTTAGTAAAATCACTTTGTAAAGTCATAGAAACAAGCATAATTACACTTTTGAACAATAGTGTGTCAGACACTTACTGTTCTCTGACTCTACACCCGGTAATCATTCTATACTCATATATATATATATATATATATATATATATATATTCTATGTGTCACATGATTCTAGCAGCACAGTACCACTAATTACTTGAGAATGAGTTCGATTTTGTTTACTCCCTGGCATTCCATGTTCAAACACAAGTGTCAGCAGTGACACATTATTCCTATATGACACCTCCTCTTTGAGATGACTTCTTCCAGTGTCTATATTTATTGTTAATAATTTTGAGAACTCTTTTTGTGCATGTTCCTAGACCTTTTGAGAAAACTTCTGGAAAACTCATTTTCAATTGCTTCTAAAATTTTTCAGTTGCTATATTAGCACTGAAATTAACAAATATTTATTTTGTTGCACAAAGAATTTATTGGAAGGTTCCAAAGATCAAATAATGTAATCCAATTTGTTTGAAATAAATTAGCAGTATTCTTTAATACAAACACCACCGCTTTTTTGGTTATTCCAACAAAAGAAATGTTACAGGTGAATTCACCCAAAAAGTTTAATTTCTTTCCTGAAACTCTATGTGCAACTTTATTAGAAGGCAATAAACTAGGTTTATCCATTTTTCTCCATGTCTGTTCATTTTTAATAGTGATATCAGATCCTGTATCCAATTATTATTTTTATTTTTACATTATTCATGTCCACAAAAAACAAATTTCCTCTTTTGAGATGTTTTGTTTGAAGTTTTGTTAATTTGATGCTTTTTTTCCTAACTCCATGTATTTATCATGTTCACATGCATTTTATTTTTGCTCCATTTTTTTGTATCTGCTGCAAGTACTCTTGTGTCCTTACCTCCCTCATTCATAGCATTTTTTGTTCCTGAAAAAACAATCACTCTTGAAATGCTTAGCTCTAGAACCATGGTAAGTATTAGGTATTGAGGGAGATTTCTTGTTTTTTTTTTAATTTTTTGTTAGGAATTTGCAATGTGGTGCATTGGATATCAGCTCGGAATGAGAAATCGGGGAGCCGAGTTCGAATTCCAGCTGAATTCATTGCATTCACTTACACACAAATACCCTTGGGAAAGGTATTAATCCGTCTATTCCTTCCAGTTATGGGTAAAATAACAGGACAGATTGGGTTCTATAGCCTTAGTCGGCAACCAGTCTACCGCAGAAAGCAACGGCAACCTACTGCGGGATAATCTTCTGCCCAGTCAGTCATGTCTCTTTCGAGACATGATCGCCCAAGCGTGTATCATGTATGGCACTTAACTGACTGACTATAGTTTTGTCCCTTAGATAGTTGGATGCTACGCATTTGTGAAGTGTCTCTCTCCTCTGTCCTTGTGGTATTGTGTTTTAGATTTACAATACATTGACATTCTTCTGCTATTTTCTGGAGAGTTAATTTTGGATCCATTTCTAATTTTGTAAATATCCTGGATCTTATTTTTATGTTTTTATTAGAAGTTAAATGCTGTACGAATATGAAACATTTAATAAATCTGGAGTTAATTCATTTAACTTGAACTTTTCATATTCTCAGTTCACAACTCTGCATAAGTGACAAAATCTGCAGTGCAAGTCCAGGACATTGTCATCGTGTATTAAGCAATGAAATCCTATCTCCAAAAATTTTTGATTTGAGTTACTACTGTTTTGTCAAAGTATATTTCATCTGGTTTCTTTGGCAAAATAATTTTTACATATTTTTTCATATTCAGCAGGGGATGATTTTCTTAATAACAACCAAACTTTCTTTTCATCATTCAAATGTGCACACTTCCTTTTGAAGATTCCTTTGTATCTCTGTGATAGTCTGGAAAAGTTATTCCTTCTTCTGTATTGTATATAAATTCACTTACTAAATTTGCATCTGGCATAAATGAATCTGAAGTAATCTTCCCTAGTTTTGGTCAACAATTCCAAAAACTGTTGTTATTGTAGTAGTAGTTGCTGTTCATGTTGCTTTTTTGTTGCTGAAATTGTATTTGTTGCTTCTATAGCTTTAACATTTGCATCATGACAGCTCCTCCATATTTGCTGTACTCTGTTGAAATGTTTTTGTAGATTCATTTTTGTTGCTTCCTCATATAATTTCAAACGATTCTTTATGTAAGTTGAAAGAATTTCTCATCACCACTTTTGTAATGCTACTTTTGTAATGTTGCATAAGTTTTAAATCCTCGTCAAGCCTCTAGTTTTTGTAAACTTGCTAGGGTTAACAAAATCACTTTGTCAGTTCCCTTTGTAACCTTATTAAGTTCAATGAAACTTAACATTAATCTTATAACTTCTACTTTAGTAAAGTCACTTTGTAAAGTCACAGATACAAGTATAATTACACCTTTGAACACTAGTGTGTCAAACACTTATCTTTCTCTGACTCTACACTCTCTAATCACTCTATATACCCATATATATATATATATATATATATATATATATATATATATATATAATTTATTCTACATGTCATTTGATCCCAGCAGCACAGTACCACTAATTACTGGAGAACAAAGTTGACTGTGTTTACTCCTTGGTGTTCCATGTTTGAACACAATTGTCAGCAGTGAAACATTATTCCTATATGACAGTCTGGCATAAGGCGACATTTTTACAGACCTCAATGAATGTCAAACTGTAAATAAATTGCACTGACAAGAAGGATAAAATTGTTTTAATAATTATTATATAGCCATTTATGCCTATAGTGGTTGAAAATTTGCACCTCATCTTTTAATTTTTTAATTTATATCATTAGAAATGTTATCATTATTTACATTATTTGCATATGGACTATTGTCATCATTCTTATTGCTATTTTGACATGGTAGAAAAATAAAAGTTAGTTTTATCTTAATGTGCTTTGCCACAATTCCAAAGATAAAATATACAGTCTTTGTTTAATGTACTCTTCTGAGTTAGGCCATTTGAACTTCATCAGGTGCTTTTCAATCTGGCTTACCTCCATACTGACTTTTTAACTTTAGTTAATCTACAGATTGTTCTCATGCTATTGACCATGTCTACCAGTTATTGCTTGCTCTATTTCCATTTAGTCCAAGTGCTTGGCCCAGAGATTGACCTCACAATAATTGTCACCAAATTTATGAATCAATGATTTAATTCACTAGGCTATTGCCCCATGGAACAATCCTGAGTGGAGAACTTAGCACCTTAAAGCTAACTTACCTGCTTATGAGACTGCTTTTGCTTGTTGTGTCTGATTATGATCAGCAAGACATATCTTTTTTTTACTGTGTCTGCTGCTGCCATTGAAGACTTGTTTAATTTCTCTTATTAATGACGCCCTCATTGTATATATTTCTATGCTAGACTTACTAAACCTAGCATATTCACTTATTCTTTCAGATGCCTGACTCTCCAATGTTCTTCTTTGTCAAGTATTTTTAGCATTCCACAGAGTTTGATAACTACTCTTTTCTCTCCATACATGATCAGTTATGCCTGATTTCATTGATTTGCTCTAATTTATAGCTATTCAATGTTCCAATGTTGTTTAAATGACTTAACTGATTGGCAATTTCACTAATCTGAAAGTCAGAAACTTGGAAAATATGCAAGAATGAACAATAAAAGAATAATAAAATGTTAAAATAAAATGATGGTTGAAGATTGCTTTGAATATTGAAATTTGATACTTGTTTCATGCTCTATCTGACATCAACAAAAAGACAAATTCAATATTGTTTCAACAAATGAACCTCTTCTTTGTAAGCCTTGTAACATACCATTCCAGCAGGTTCATTCTTCAGTCCCCATCTGGTGTCATCAGCAAAAACAGAAAGAAAAAATATGGAAAATGATTATTTATATACAAAAGTAAAAGCAAAAAATGTGGACAGAATTTAAACTCAGCTTGCTGATTATTTTCATAATGATAATAACTGTTCCACATGAAGATCCCTTCAATAGATATATTATTCTTATCTATCATAAAAAATTTAAAACATCTAATCTCACTGTCAACAATAACAACTTACCTGTAAGATTCAAATTATAAAGATTCAGTATTATTTATAAATTTGCATGTCCTTTAAGAAACTTCTTTTCTGATTGTAATATAGCGACAATTCTAAGTAGAAGCTTATGAAGCTTTGACTAAATTCAGCTTTAGCACTGAAATTGTTACAAGCAAGAGGGGAGATGGAATTTACTTATTTTATTACCACACTGATCAAAACAAATTCATGAATAATTATATTGAACATGCTACTACATGCCTATCAAGAAAAATTATGTTACATCTCTCAGACCATAGCTCAATTGGGACCCATTTAAACATACATGGAGACCTACCAAACTTCATGTGAAATATATTAATGGAAAATATGACCATAATAGCCTTGTCCACATGGAAAAATGGCTAAAAATAAATATATATAAATCCAGGTGTAGAGGACTCAAGATTTTACTATTTTGTAGTATTTTATGTATATATATATAACACATCGCTCAATAAGTACCGGGCCTGACATATAGATGGCGCCACTAATAAAAATCCATATAATTTTTATGAAATACTATCCTTCAAATGGCATGTGACAAAATTCAGGTCCAATCAAATTGTTAGTTTACAAATTATTTAAGTGAAGTTACTGTTACAATTTTTTTAAAACAATGGAAAAATCTGAATTTCATTTGTTAATAATGCATTGCTTTCTAATGTGAATAATTCTTTTCAAGCAAAGCAATAGCTTGATAAGTGCTATTTGGGCTCTGTTCCATTGGAAACAATGGTTAAGAGCTGATATACTGACTTTAAACGCGGTTGTACAAACACAAATGATGCTGAACACTCAGATCGCAAAAAATCGGCATTTGTCCCAAAAAACACAAAAAAACCCTACAAACTCTATTTGGCTGATTGCAAATTGAAGTTGTGTGAGATAGCAGAGAAGTTGAACATATCAGAAGGCAGTGTATTCACCATTTTGCATAAACATTTGTCAATAAGAAAGTGGTGTTCAAAGTGGGTGCCGTGTTTGCTCACAGTCAATTAAAAACAAAAGCCCATCGACAATTCAGAGCATTGTTTGCAACTGCTTTAACATAACAAGAAAGAGTTTTTGTGTAAATCTGTGACAATGGATGAAACTTGAATCCACCACTTCACTCTGGAGTCAAATCATCTGTTAGCTGAGTGGACAGTAGCAGGGGAAAGCTGTCCAAAGGGACTAAAGACGCAAACGTAAGCAGGCAAGGTTTTGGCTCCAATGAAGATGTGATATCAGAAACTGAGGTGTATTTTGAGACCAAAGTCAAATTGGTCTACAAAAAAAAACATGGAATTGTTAGAGAAGCATTGGAATCAGTGTATCACCCTAGAAGGAGACTATGTTGATGAATAAAGTTGAACTTTGCCTAAAAGTTGTTGTTTTATTAGTTAGGCCCAGCATTTATTGAGTAATATATGCAATACATTACTTGATGACTAATATATTATGCTCTCATTATGATTGAGCTCTCCAGAGAAGAAAATTTTAAAAACAGTTTTCACTTCTGCAATATACACATCACTCTTCAGAAATGAATTGAGTTCCTTCGGTGACTGGCATGTGTATAGACTGCTTATATACAACATGTTAAAATTTCCCTTCTCTAATTCCATGTGCCTATGGTTTAGTGGGTAGTGACTCTGACTGACATTAAATCGGTCGAGTTTTGATCCTGGCCAGAAGCAAGTGGATGTGTCTAGCCACACTGATGAGCTGTGATACAGTGAAACAGGCTTGTATGTGGATGACTTATATATATATATATATATATATATATATATATATATATATATATTTTAATATCATCTCACTCCAAGCAAGGCAGAACTGCAACTGATGCATAGGGGGTTATATAGTAGGAGAGTGAAGAGAGGACAGAGTTTTGGAGAATGGGTAAGAGAAGGTCAGTTACATTGGTGTAAAGAGCTGTGTGAGAGCAAAGTGTAAAGTGAGAAGCAGGATGGGAATCAAGCAAATAAGAGATGACAGCTGATGTTACATTTAAACTCTTGGAGATTGTAGCTATCAGAGAAAAAAGAATACAAAAAGAGTTCCACAGGTGAGAAGCATGAGAAAAGAATTTGCTAAAGTATAAGTTGTGGTTACACTTGATTGTTTTCACAGTAAAAGAGTGGGACCTGGTTGCCAGCCTAGTAGCTTGAGTAAATTCGTGTAAGGGGAGGCATCAAGGAGCTAAGCTCATTGGTACATGATCCGTGAAAGTATTTGTAGAAGAGACAGAGTGAAGCCACATTTCATCAGTGAGAGAGAGACTGGAGTCAGGCCACCAGGTCAGGATTGACTACATTGCAGATTCTTCTTTGGATCTTGTTGAGAACCCCAAGGTGAACAGCATGGGTGCCACACCAGATATGACAGCTGTATTCAATGCCTGGGCGGATGACAGATTTGTAAATGTACATGATGGATTCAGAAGAGAATAACTTCCTGGCCTGACACAGGGACCTGACCTTCTTAGCAGTAGATTTAGCTATTAATTCAATGTAGTCATTCCACTTCAGGTCAGTTGAGAGATAGAGACCAAGGAGGTGCAGTGTATTGCTCTCAGGGAGACTAGCTTGATCCATGCTGCTGGCAAGTAGGAAAGATTGTCTATGACACACACACACACACACACACACACACACACACACACACACACACACACATATATATATATGAATGAAAACAATATAGTTTTAAGATATGCTTAAAGTGCTCATTATCAGGGACAGAGCATATGTAAATATAAAAGTGGACATTGAAGTCAACAGCCAGTGGTATGATTCTGTTTCATGCTTATATGTAATTGTGAGGTCTGACAATTATGTATTAAGAATAAAACAGATTCTCACTGTTGTGTGCTGACTACAATGTTCACTTTATATTTATAAACATATATATATATGAGTGTGTGTGTGCATGTGTGTGTGTGTGCGTGTGTGTGTGTAAGGCACCATGTTTGCTTTTTCTTAAATGAACTTTTAAGAATATATAATTATTTAATCTGGTCTAAAATTTAATTTAATAAATATTATAAGGATATTCATTGGTTTTCAATTCAGTCATTTTTTACCAGTCATGATTAATACAAAAACAATATAAATCCTAATTTTATAATCCCTTTTTATAATTATACAATGTGTGTGTGCGTGTGTGTGTGTGTGTGTGTGTGTGTGTGTGTGTGTGTGTGTGTGTGTGTGTGTGTGTGTGCACTATATGTAATTTTCATTCACACCCGAAAGTAATGTTATTCCTAAATGCACTTTACTCATTTAATTAGACTGAATCAAAAAGTAAACAATTGATTCTTAACTCTATGTACTTTCTAGTCTCCAATGTCTTCTACCTTAATCTCAAACTCTAAAATATCAAACTCTTTTTTGACACTCATCCCTTAAGACCCTAAAATGTCCACTTAGTTATTTTACTCCTAAATTTAATGTAATCATTATCAAAATAATAATAATTATAATTATCCCAGACAAAACACATCCTTGATATGAACCTACCTTGTAATTGTA
Source organism: Ascarosepion bandense (assembly GCA_037127315.1). NCBI lineage: Eukaryota > Metazoa > Mollusca > Cephalopoda > Sepiida > Sepiidae > Ascarosepion > Ascarosepion bandense. The sequence goes on from JBBBDQ010000756.1 coordinate 1,587,990, forward strand.
TCCCACTGCTTTGCAACCATCTGGACTTTGTCAAAACTGTTGATTACCAAAGCTCCTTTATCTATTGTTTCCTACATATGTGATAGGAAATTCTCTTCAATGAATCAGTAGTAAAACCCATGTACAATCTCTACCCCCCCCCCCCCCCCCGTGCCATAGTCTTTAAGTTCTCTTAGTGCATTGATCTAATGCTGCCTTGGGACTTGGCTAAATAGACTGGTTGCTAACATCAATACATGCACTGAATGTACATCTTTCCCCCTTTCTCTTTCCTGTTCCTTTATTTTTTTTAAATTAAGATTTTTAAAAAATGAAAGAAGATGAAGGAAATAAAGGAGCTGTGCTTGGTTGACCAGCCAGTGTCTCCTAATGTGTACCTCTTTATCAAATTAATTCACTTCTTTCAATATTTAATGATAGTTTGCATTGCATTTCACTGAGTCCAGGCAATGTTACTTAAATAATAGATTTCAGTCATGCAATAACACAATCAATATAATTAGAATGTATGCATTATTTTTTGAGGATGCCTTCTGAACACCGATTACAAGTCTATAACATGATGTATTCTTTCAAATTTGGGAATCAAGCTGAATTTTTTCAGTACATCAGTAAAACCTCTCCAGAAATTTATTTTAAGGATGATAAATGCTGCTTGACAAATTAAAAAATGGAAAACCATGAATAACTTTAACTTCCAGTCATTCAAATCTTGAAAATAAATTTTTCATTAAAATATCTTCTATTATATATTAAATATGCTTAACTGATGCATAAATAAATAGTAAATTGATTTTAAATTGGCAAATGAAGTATACAAAGTACAACTGACAACTTCTTGAAATTAAAACATTTTAATCGATCTGTTCATCTGTAAAATTATCTAATATTTCCTGTGTCTCAACAAACATTTTTCCCATGTTTCAAAATCCTTTCACCAAAAAATAAAATCATTATATTTTTATCAATATCTTTCTTTTATTGAGGAAGTCAATTTTCTGAAATGTTTGATCACCACCTGGTTCACTTTGCTTTAACATTATAAACAAATTTAAAAATTTTTTTTTTGTAATCTCATTAAAAGGTGTTATTTCCTGTGTTCTCTTTCTACACATCTGTATGAAAAAACTTTAAAATTAGTCACTACTCATTACATTTATATATAAATATAATGATAGTGTTTATCAATGTCAAATTGATGCAAAAGAAAGGACATTTTAATTTATGATTATATATAGAAATTTTAACTACTATATTTTACTGTTAACTGATGGTGATAAGTTAACTAAAAATTAGTGCAGTTGTAATACTTCCTGCAAATAGTCATGCACGACCAAAAATGGCAACAGGTACTGATGATTAAGGAAGGTTATTGAAAGTTTCAATACTTATGGTACTGAAGCTTAACTTTTCGTTTATTTTATAGAATCAATATCAAAAAATTTATTATTTTCTTCAAACTCGAGCAAATGAAACTTAAAGAAATTAAGTACTTTGGAGAGATAACATAAAAAAAGGATTACAATAACATTTAATATTTATCAAATTTTTAATCAAAACTAAGATTTTCAAATAGGAATATAACATAAGAAAAAATATCAAAATTACAGTATAAGCATTTAGCAAAATTCTTCTTTTTCAATAATACCCAGATTATTTAAAATACAAATATCTCAACAATAAAGTTTCTTTTTTTAGAAATGAAAATTGTTACTTGTAGGACTGTCAAATTAAATCCAACATTATTTGAACAATGTATATGACCAATACAAAAACTTTATTGTTCATTGCTAGATTAAAATCCTTTAGTCATATGTATACCTAAGTTTGAGTTTGATTTTAAGTTTTGTTTAACAGTATATCAACCTCTATGGGTTATTTAATGCCAAAAAGGTAGCATTTTAAGGTACTTTTTTTAATGTTCGGTTATAATGAGAAGGTTGATTTAGTCATATTTTGATGAAAAATTTATTTTTTTATTTTTATTTTTTATTTTAGAAAACTGAAGATGTCTTCTAGTTTTGTATTAAAAAATGTAATAATTTTTTCCTTCAAAAATTTATTATGGCAATTGTTCTTTTTTCCTTCAAAAATGTGTTATGGCAATAATTTTTCCTTCAGAAAAGTATTGCTGGTAATTTTTTTTTCAAAAATGTATATTTTTCTATAAAAGTCTATTTTTATGTATGTATTTCCAAAAAAGTCTTTCATAGTGTTTTGACTCCAGTTTGGGAGTTAACTATTTACCCATAGCTGAGACCCTAACAGGTGCTACCACTCCGGGTAAGGGTGGACCTGAGAACAACAACAATTAAGAGGTGGTTCCATGCTCCTCACAACTTTCCAATTAGAAGCCTTGCTGCCAAATGCAGTTTACCATCATATGTATACCTAAGGTGTCTGCAGTGAATATAGAAAAATCAAGTCTTTAAATACAGTGTTATATATTCAGCAAAAGATGGGTTCTCATTGAAGTGTCTTCTAAAATGACTTATCTCCTTGACAAAAAGAATTGAACAGCTACATGTTTACTGGTTGTTCACATAATCCATGCATGGGTGGATGTAACAAAAAGCAACTAATTTAATATGACTTTTTTTAGTAGTAAAACCAAAAAAATGTTTATTTTAAATTGGTATATGTAATTTTTATAGTTCTAATGAATTAATATAATTTGGGTTATATAATTAAATTATATGCCTGAAAAACTTAAAATTTGACAGGATTTTTTTTTGTCATTGAATTTAGAATTTGAGATTTCTTTGTTTTCATGGTTATATACTTATTTACAAACATGTACAAAAAATGTGATGAAACTGTGACTAAAAATACTGGTCACATCACAAGCTTTGCAAATATAATCAAAACATGTTTAATATCTTTTTTTTATATATATATATTTGAGATTAAATATGAATCTTATTAAGGAAGTCATTGACATAAACAAAATTTATTCATTGATCTTAATCTAAAGACTAGAATAAAGATACTATTCCACTAAAGTAAAAAACATTTCCTATATTTTCTTCTTTCCTGCATAATTTTCTGCCATTCTAAAATAAATAATGTAGACTACAATTTTACTAAGTCAAACAAAATAGTTTGCTTACTGAAAACTTCTCAATCCATTTCTCAAAATCTGATCAAATAACAAAACCAAATTTTTTTTTGTATCTATTCTTGGTTGAGCCAAGAACTTTTCAGCACACCTCATATAAACTAAGATTTTTAATTCTCTATATTTTTGTCTCAAGAAACAAATGTGCTTAATAAAGCAGATTTACAGATAAAACTCTAAGTACTGTTTAAATTTAGCAAAACTAATTCAGTTCAGAAAAATAATAGGTGGTTGGATACCTGTTTACTTTGTTATGTCTAAAAATCCTTTCATGTTTATTCATATTATTGTGGAGACAATTGAAAAAATAATGTTCTAGTGAGTCCATTCTTTGTCCTTCCCCGCCCACAAACTTAAAGCAAACCTAGGATCTGGTGTTTGATGAACATGTTTAGTTTTTTTATTTATTTATTTCTTAAGCTGAAATTAAAAGGTGTAATTGGGATTTAAATATAGTTCTGTGATAATTTAGAATAGGCCAATGATAATACCAGGTTTTGTGGCAAACAATTTACTTAAAGGATAACTTTTCTTAGATGTGGCCGTTTAGGCACAAGGCACTAAACAATGTTAACATCAAAACCAACATTTATACTCAGATGAAATGGGTGTGTATACAAAGACAGGGGGTGGTCAGAGGTTGTTGCATGTTAGTAGTTTACAGTAGTAAAGCCATTATAAAGAGAAGGGGTAACAGAATAATGGGAGTCAGTAAAGAAGACAATAGAAGCAAAATAAATTACTGAACCGTAAAAGTATTACAAATAAGCTAGATGTAGAGAAGATTGGAAAGAAAGAAAAGAAATCACTCTGTTGTGTTTGTACATTGCAGCCAGAAAGAAGTTTTGTCTGGGAGAAAGGTCACTTGAATATTGGGGTTTGGCTGTTAAAGATGAAAGGAAAAACTTGCTTATCCCTTGAGCAATTTCTTTTCTTCTATTAGAATTCAGAAAATAAGGTTATGCTAACTGTTATTATTGCCCAACGGCTACAAACCATACATCAATTGGCTTGAACAATCATCCTGAAGACATGGATCCACTCTGTTTAGATAGAATAAAAATACCTATATAAATGATAGAATTGTTACAATATCATATTTATTATTTAATATCTAGAAGAATTTAAAATGCTTTACCTTTAATAAATGTTGATGTTAGATGTGACACAAGGCCAAAAGTATGGGGCACCCAATGCACAGTTGCGATGATTGAAGCAAGATAAAGCTTGCTAACCATTACACCACATTGAGAAAATGAAATTAGCAATTCATAAAAATGTGTGATCAAAGATTGATCTTTTTTATTCATTAACTCTCATTCATACTTTAATGATAATAATAAAGGCTCATATAAGTAACAATGATTGTTGAACAATAAAAGAACACAACCCCAGAGAAAAAAACAAAAATACAACCATCAATCTGATATTTGATTGCAGTCCCTTCTTTTCATTAAATAAACTGAAATCACAATCTTACAAAGTTACTTTTATTTTATTTTTGTGGAATATTTTGTATAAATTCACTATTACATACAATGAAAATGAGTCAGTCTTCAGTGGGATTTAATTGGCTCATTTGCCAAGTCATAGGATAAAAATTCATGAAAGAAAAATCATAAGGTATGCTTTGTTAGAATAGGAAATAGTCATAATTTAGATTTGTGCATAGGAAAAATGTCAAAGAAAAAATAAGTGATATTTTCATTTAAAATAACTAATATTTTAATAAAATAAGTAATATTTTCATTTATTTAATATACCTTAAATAAGGCAAGCATAATAATGAAATACAAACTTTCAATAAACTAAATATGCAATTTAATTTAAATCAGTTCAAGTAATATTTTAATAAATTAATTTGATGAAATATCATTTCATGAATATAAATTTAATGCCCATTAAAAATTAGCATTTTTTACAGATTTAATTTTAGTATTAATATTACATAGTTTTAAATCTTTATGTAGTCTCATTATAAATAACCACATTTTTGTCATTTTGGCAAAATTATTTGTCTTATAATTTATAAATTCAAAAAGAAGAGATTATGCATAAAATTGAAGTTGTAAAATTAATTTTGAAGTTTTATATTCAGTAATAATTTATGATTTTTATCTTGGGAAGTTAATATGTAATTAAAGGAATTATTTGGTATTATGTCCCTCCATGTTGTGAACAATCATGTGTCTCCACAGTTTCCACTCTTTTGTTACTGTCAGATATACTTTTTCATTTATGACTCTCCTTTTCTCTTTGTCATAATAGTTTATCTATTTGTAGGTAGTATTTATTGATATTAAAAATTAACCTGAAATACTTAAAAATATTTTTTATTTTATGTATAAAACGGCTATAGTTTTAAACAGTTTATAATCCTGAGAGAAAAAGCTATCCTGTAATTCATGTTTATATTTGTCTTCACAATTAAAACAAAGAAGTAATACAACTTAAAATATGGTAAATTGTAATTCTAAAGTAAAACATAAGATTATGATAGTTAATCTTTCATTGTAGATCATTTTTAGAGTAAATATATTAGCATTAGCATTATTTACTTATTTTTTTATTTCTTAAAAAACAGATAGCTTTGAATTTTCTAAAGAAAAACTTTTTTTAACTTTCTGTAGATATTTCTAAAAGGATTAAATAAATAAAAGATTCAATGAAGTCAAGCTTTGTCAAGAAGGAAAACTTGTTAAAAGTCTTGACAAGTGATAAATAAATAGAGGGGCAAAAATTATGACTTATGTCTTATTTTAATAATGGTTAATTTTAATCTGAAACATGATGCATTGTAAAATTCTATGATCTAATTTGAGAGGTTTTTAAATCCTACACAAAATGTTCAATTGTTATGAATATTTTTTCTATTCTCAGTAATATCTAATATTTGTTTGAGTAAACTGAATATATCAGATTAATGCATGCATTTTATTGGCATGTAAATGAGGAAATATGTTTAGAAAATGACATTTGAACAAAGATCTATTTCATGGAAAGCTTTGAGTAGGAGTATTTAAACTGAAAAAATATTTTCTTGTTATTTGATTCCTGTCCTGTTGTTTTAAACATTATCTAAAAAATATCTTAAAACCAATTGTTAATGTTGAGGCTAGTTGCAAATGCAGCATTTTACCAATAAGACATTGTCAGGTTTTTAATTTTTTCACCCCCACCCCACACACACACATGCAATTTGATCTTTGATGTTAACACCCAGAAGTGACAGTCTGTTTCATGCTAAACACAATCATCAGGCCATGTGCCTGGCATTTACATTTATACCTGTTAGTAAGCATTTTAATGCATAAATATAGCATTCCATAAAACTATATTTTATCATGTGTGTGTGTGTATGTGCTGTATGTGCATTGTGGTGCAATGAATATCGACTCGGAAGGACAAATCGAGGAGCCGAGTTCGAATTCCAGTTGAACTCCTTGCATTCACTTACACACAAATAGCCTTGGGAAAGATATTAATCTGTCTCTTCCCTCCAGTTATGGATTAAATAATAGGACAGACTGGTTTCTGTAGCCTTGGCTGGCAAACAGTCTACCGCAGAAAGCAATGGCAATTCCCTGCGAGATAATCTTTTGCCCAGTTAGTAATGTCTCTTTCGAGACATGATCATCCAAAGTGTGTATCACATATGGCACTTAACTGACTGACTGCGTATATGTGTGTGTAAGTTCCACTAAAAATGACTGATAAAGTACTGTGGTGAGATTATCTTTTAAGTAATTTTTCATGTGTTCTTATAATTTTTTTCTTTTCAGGGCATAAATTATATAAAAATAGTACAAATGTTTTATATATATATATATATATATATATATATATATATATATGTGTGTGTGTGTGTGTGTGTGTGTGTGTGTGTGTATCAAATTAAATAAATTGCAAACATTGTGCGCATTTATTTTTCATAAAATCCCTTCATACCCATGGATAATCTTTCATGTATTATAACTGAAAATGTAAAAAATGAGATACAACTTCAGGGGTGTGAGTTTGCGTAACGAAAAAAATTTTGCAAAACTGTGTTGCTAAAAATTACTGTAAATATATAGATGATATTCTTATATTAGTTAAAAACATAGAATAGATAATAAAACTCCAAAAAAATTTTTTTTAAATTCTGTTCTCAAGTTTAATATGAACTTAACAAAGATAACAAAATCCTATTCCTTGACATTTTAATAGCCACAAACAATGACACATTTACTACCTCCCTATATAAAAAAAATGACCAGCAAAAATCTCATGCACTTTCAACCATAAGAGTAAATGACCTACTACAAAATAGCACTTATACACAGTTTAACTAACCAAGTACAAATCAACTCCTCCACAAAAAAGATATCTTACTCTGAACTAAAAAATATTAAGCAGACTCTCATTAATAATGACTTCCCAAACCACATGTAGATGAACAAATAAGACGATATTTCAAAAACATCAACACACATGAAGCAGAATATGGTACTTCCTTAAAAGACCCTAAACATATCAAACTCTTTTATTGCAACCAGATGCACAATAACTACAAACAGGATGAAAAAAATCATAAAAAATCTCATCAATATGAGATATATTAATATCTCATATTGATCCTAATAAAAAATTAAAATTAATAATATATTATAAAAAATACAATACTACTAATTTAATTATCCATAATTACTCCTTCCCACCAACTGTAATTACGTATTATGTAAAACCAACATTATATATCAATTCAAATGTCCCTTGGGAGAATGTATCTCCAACAAAAAACAAATATATATGTTGAATTTACAACAACTACATTAACAAGACATTTTACATTACCCATATCTGACCATTCATCCATTTCTAGACATCTACAACAACATTCCTGTCTACATTCACAATATAAAAAAATAATATTCAATAACACAACTATCCTACACCAAGAAAAAAACAAAAGCAAACTGCAGATCTTCGAAGCAATATTCATTAAAAAACTTAAGCCATCAATTAATAGAATCAGCTATGAATACTGTAATAATGTTCTAAAATATTTATAAAAAGAACAGTTTTTTCATCCTTTAACATGTGCATGATCATGACATTACAACATAAAAAAAGTCCATGAATACAGTTTTGAGATTTTTCTTTTGTTGCCACAATTCACACCCCTGAAGATGATCTCAGAAGGAGATTGAAAGTAATTGGGAAATGGATAATAAAGTCATCTATCACAGTTACAGCTCATTTCTTACATCTTTCAATTATAATATGTAAAAGATTATCGGTGAGATGAACAAATTTTATTAAAAATATGCAGACACAATGTTTACAATTTATTTAATCTAACATGTCTAAAAGCAAATTTGCTGCCTAAATACACAAATAAATATATACACACTATATGGCTATGCTTTGGGTCTTTATCAAATATAATATACTTTTAGCCATTATCAAGTATATCATTAAAAGTAAAGTGCTTGGATATATAAAACATTTGTACAATTTTTATGTAATTTATGTCCTGAAAAGAAAAAAAATACAAGAACACATGAAAATTTATATAAAAACTTAACCCTACTACTTTGTCAATCATTTTTAATGAAACTTGCAGAAAAGAGGAATTGAGGCCCAAATAAACAATGATGTATATATGTATATATCTATATCAGTGACATTTGAATGTAATTTTTCATTTTGGTTAAGATGCACTCTCATTAACTTTGAAGTAAGTTTCCTGCTAATCACATCTTAATGATTGTCTTCATTTCTTTCATAATTCTTAGATTAAACCATAAAAATATCATATTTTGTTTACACAAAAATATCTTTTAAATGATTATGCATAGAATGACTTGTACACCAAAAGTGCAAAGCTTTCATACATATGCACACACACACACACACACACACACACACACACACACACACACACACACACACACTCTTAGATACATATACACACAAACACACATGCATGCTCACACACATATGCACACACACACATACATACATACATACATACATACATACATATATATATATATATATGTATGTATATATATTTCCTTGTTAGCTTTGATAATTTGCTCACAGTTTTATAATTTGAATTTCCGAATATAGTTGGCTTAATTTTAAAATTTTCATGTTTTTGTAAGACATGAAAACTATTAACATAAATAGAATTTCATCATATTTTAAATATTATTAATAACATTTTGAAGTGAAAGATCATTTACATTTGTCATTTTTATCTATAATTCATACTGTAGATAAACTTAGCATAAATATGTATATCTATATATTTATAATCTTTTATAGATTATAAATAAAATATAAATTACTAATGTGTTTTCAGCATAAAAGTTGACATTTAAGGAACTTGTGGTTATGATCCTTCTCCTCAAGAATTACAAAATTAAAAATGTTCTTCTCTGTCAACTCAGCTAGACACCAGAATTCAATTTTCAAGATTTCCAGTACTAGTTACATAAAATTAATTTATTCTGATGCCATTTGAATAAGAAAAATATGGTTAAAGTTGAGGAGTTAAAATATACCTCTTTACAGCTTAACTCTGTCATAAAATATGTAATGAAAAAAACATATTTTTGTGTATTTTGGAGTTTGTGTAGAGAGAGAAAAGGTAAAAGGAAAAGAGATTTGTTTTAATATTAGAAAAAAATAATGATACAATTAATTATGGTAGCAAATATTTGCATTTACTTTAAAAGATTTACTAACTTTAGACAAATTAATTTTTGAAATAAAATACTTTTATAATGCAACAATTAAATGTAGAAGCCTTTATCTACTTTTTATCTTCTTATATTCTGTCATGAAAATCTTACATGGATTGGTTGGAGGGAACATTTTATCTTTTTTTCTTCAAAGATGAATGCTACATAATTTATTAAAAATCCAGAAATATAATAGGAAACTTATCAGTAAAAATCCACAACCACCAAGTCTGTATTTCCCTCAACATACATACATGTCCCCTCACACATTGTTACTATTTATGAGAAAAGTAGAATTTTTCGTCATCAACTAATTTGACAGAAGAGTGAACAGAGCTTATGTAATGCTTGAGCTCACCTGTACTGGATGCCACCCAGAAATGCCTGAAGCCTGACCTGATATACTTGGGCCATGTCATGTTCACAACGTTGACACGTTGTCTCTGAGAAGAGCCACACTTGAGGATCAGGTGCTCACCCTGTTGTTTGTTGAAATCAATATACAGGTAGTCTCTGCACGCCCCTTGTCCGCAGTCATCTGTGACCAAATAGAGCCTATAAGTATTTCAGAGAAGCCAATGTCAGAAGTCAAAGTTAAGGTTGATTAAGTCCCTGGAATCATTGCACATGATTTATTATCCTGAAGTAACATATGTAGATGTATACACACATACACACACGCACACACACACACTCACTCACACATTTATAAATGTTTGAAAACATTGTGTTTAAATGGATATATATCTCTGTTTAACATATATTTAGTATTATATGTCTGCAATTATCAAGAAAACATCTTTTAGAGATTCTGGATCATAATTATATTTTTTTTATTATAATTATTTTCCATCACCATCAACAATACATAATACACGAATCTTACTAATACAGGATGTACCAATCTGGCAGATGGCTAAGGCATGGATTTGAGTATGTCAGCTATTTAAATATAAAATAAAGTTTTGGAAGGAAATTGACACATGAAGAAAAATAACTAAATTTGTATAAAAATAAATTTTATCAGCAAAGACTGAAAGACTGGCAAAAATTCTGATATAAAAATTATTTGTGCTTGTTCTGTAGAACTTGAGATATTTTTTAAATGTTAAATTATGTTTACTTGTAAAAAAATGTAATAATTTGCATTAGAAAAGTTTTAGGGGGAAAATATTTTAATTTTAAGATTCTACTAAAAACTTACTAATTGATGTTTTTATTTTGATGTTCACACTGTGCAAGATCTGAAGGTCACTTAAGGCACAGGTTTCTAGAATAAGAGGCACAGCTTATGCAGATATGTAGGGAAGATAATGGTCAATCCTAGATTTGAGCAGGTTAATATTGTAGTAAATGGAGAAACATCTTCATCGGAGTCTGTTCTACAAGGCAATGGCTTGTAGAAAGAATTTGCTTGAGTGGAACTTACATCTCATCAAAGAAATATGAAGAAAATGTGGTTCATTACAATGTGTGTAGCATGGTAGATCTTATGCATGAAGGTTAGGACTGGTGGAACTAAGGAGTGTAGTTCATCTGAAGACTTTCCATGGAAATAGTGATAGAGCAGTGAGAGGCTTGTGATGTTTCGACTTGGCTTGTGACAGGGCAGCAGTACTCCATTTTTGACCTGATCTGGCTCTTGTAAAGGTAGAGGTCAGCAAGTATCAGGTACTTGCTCAAACAATACAGGGAACTGACCATTTTTCCAGCATCTTTAGCAATGGATAGCATGTACAAGTTTCATTTGAAGTCTGGGCTAATTTCCAATAAGTACTCAAGGTATGGAGCCTTCCTAAAAGGAAACATCTGTTCATCAAGATTGGTGAAATTTCTGGGTCCAATTGGTGGTGGTAGAATGTCACTAGTTTGTTTGTTAAGGCATTGATTGTGACTAGCCAGTTTTTCTTCCGCTAAGCTGTTAGATCTAGGTCAGAGGAGAGATCAGCTGCTCTGGTCATCTAAGGTTTTCGAGGAGCACCTATATATGGTTGTATCATCAGCATAGATATTCACAAATGATCAAAGTATACTCTTAGGCAGATCATTTATGTAAAGTAGGAAGAGGATTAGACAGAGAAGCAAACTTTGAGGGACACCTGCAATGATTTCTTTGGCTATGGAGGACTAGCTGTTAACAACTACCTTCAGAACCCTACCTGTTAGGAAGGGCTTTATAATTGAGAAGACTCTTAAAGTAGCAGATTTTCTCAACTACTGAAGTTTAGCATAAAAATAGAAAAATAATCCATATACTGTTTTATATTAGTGATTTTGGTACAAATTATATAGACATCAATTAAGCTGCACTTTTTTTATTGAAAAGTCTTTTCCTGTAGGAAGGATGTAATTACAGAAAAATAAATTTATAAAAAATTTGGAATGAATATTTCATTAAAATAATTGTTTTCTTTTTAAATAAATACCAATAATATTATTAAAATCCAATTTACTGAATTAGTCAGAATTAGTTAGAGAACTTATGCAGTAAATCTTTATGCCACACTTTTCAAAGGCTTTTTAAATATCTAATGTGATCATCCCTGATGTATTTGTTTTCAAATGCCTCACTAATTCTGACTAATTCAGTAAATTGGATTTTAATAATATTATTGGTATTTATTTAAAAAGAAAACAATTATTTTAATGAAATATTCATTCCAAATTTTTTATAAATTTATTTTTCTGTAATTACATCCTTCCTACAGGAAAAGACTTTTCAATAAAAAAAGTGCAGCTCCATTGATGTCTATATAATTTGTACCAAAATCACTAATATAAAACAGTATATGGATTATTTTTCTATTTTTATGCTAAACTTCAGTAGTTGAGAAAATCTGCTACTCTGGCACCTGTTTGGTCACAAGTTTAATGGCGTTGTGAGATTCAACCTGCATTTTAAACTGGTTAACTTATACTCAAACTTACCAGAATGTAAATTTTAGGCTTTTTAATTCAGAAGTTTTAGATTAAATATAATTTCAGTAACTTTAAGAAATATTCTTTATGAAGTTCTGAGACTATTTATTATTATTCCATATATTTTTCAACTCCTTAGCTTATCTTTGTCTGATTTCCTCAGATTCACATATCAATATTTCCACCACAACATCAAAAACAAACTTAGCTGCAAGATACACTCAAGAAAAGACCATGAAATTTATCAGATAAAACACTGCTAAAAACATTGTTGCAATTAAAACAATAGTTAAAAAAATGGTATAATAAAAAAAAACAATAATAAAATCTGGAAATAGGTATGTAAAAATGTATTAAAAAATTGAGAAGTAGATATGTTTTTATAAGTATAAAATATTTTTGTTTGATTTTTATCATAAAATTGAGGTATAAAGATCATCTCTCTGATTTTAATATTTAAAACATTAAAACTAACTTAAAGCAAATTGTTTTTATCTTCAATGTTTTTAAGATTAATTGATAAAAAAATAGAAATCCAAAACTTTTCAATAACCTGAACATTTCAAACTCATTAGCTATGAAACTTCAAGTTTCCAATATTATCTAAATAACTAATGCAACAAAATAGTTTTAATCCTATTTACTAAACAGCAGTGTTATTTTTCATGCATTCCTGAGAAAACGTGCCTCTAAAAATCACACAAAAATGTGTTGCGCTATAAATCAAGAAACCAGAATTCAGTGCACAACTTCTCAGCTCTGTGCAGTTCTTTCAAACTATAAAAATAGATAAAGTTTTTTAAACTATAGATGAATTGGTAATGATAATTAAATATCTTCTAAATTATATGAATATCTATGCAATTTAAAAATGTTAAAATTGAGAAGATATTTTGTCTTGTATAGATAAGAATTTAGTCATTTTTTTAACAGAAAAGAAAGGGAAAAATCAAATATAATAATAAAACAAAAATATTGTTTGATGCTTTTTCAAATTTTTTTTCTTAATTCTACGCAATCCAAGAAAATAAGAAGAAATGATTAAATCAATATTTGATGGAAAATAGAAACTATCCTGAATTTAATATAGGAAAATTCAGTATGTTTTATTCCAGGAATAGAATAAAATATTTTTCATGTTACAAATAAATATAAAAATTATTACTTTTATATGCCAGTATAACAGTATCAAAGAATAACATTATAAAATAAGTAAGATATTTTAGTCTTCATTAGCCAAATCTTAATTTTCTTGTCTAGGCATTTGTGTAGTTGGTTCATTATGTTAGCTTAATCTTAAATTATGATTTCAAATGCTAAATATATATTGAAGCAATTTTATTTTTGGTATGTGAGGCAATCATTTTAGATGTTACACTTCTTTAAGATCTGAGGTTTTTCAAGCAAAAATTATAGAGTAAGACAATTAAAATCTGTTTGTAAGATTTGGCTTAGATGGTAATGCAAGTTAAAAGATTTTAATCATATATATTAATAAGTGGTCATTATTTATTTATTGAAAAAGTATCAGTAGATGCTTTCTGAACTGTACAATTTTGTATATATCATTTAAGATTTATTTGCGGATATAAATATGGATTCTAATTTTAACATTTTCATCTAAAAATAAAAATACTTATTAAATTACTAATTAAATTTTCAATCTTATATATTCTTATTTTTTTATATCTTTTTGTAAAAAGATTTTTAGTTGCCATCAAAATTGCTTAAATATGAAAACAGTCATATGAATAATTCTTTCTTATTTATTTATATAGTAAAGAACTTCACTATGTTGGATATGATGTTAGAACTCTAGTAAAATGGTCTCACTCACTAAGCATTTGCTAAAATCATCATCATTATTATTCTATTATTATAACTAGTAGTAACAGTAGCTATAGAAGTAGTTACATGTCTCATTAGGGTATTTCAAATTTTAAAAGAAAAATGTATTTTATTTTGATTTTAAATAAGAAATTGTCTTTCTCTTTAGTAAATATAAAGTAACTAAGTTTGTTACTACTCTTCAAATCTCACAGCTATCATTTTTATTTTTTCTATGACAACTGCCATAGCAGTATGAAAGGCTAATAGTCATGAATGATAACTTCCAGTCTTTCATTCTTTGTTCAAGCTACAGGTAGCTTAACAAAGCCCAGAGTATCATCCTAAGCTTACTCTTGTTTAAGTGTGCACTGAATGGAACAAAATTGCTTTCAAAATGTAGACAGGCAGCAGCAAAAGGGAAGTGGAACACGCAGGAAGGTGTTTTATTGAGAGAAGATTGTTAAAAAAGAAACTGAAAAAAATACTTGCAAAGTTTTTGGCTATAGCTTCTATGTTATGCAGATTTCAGAAGAGGAATTTCATAATTTTAGGCACAATAAAGACAAGCTAGTGATATAGAGAAATAAATGAATATAAGTTAGATAATGAGTTTAATGTTTGATTAAAATGAAATAATTGTAGGCGTGTGAACCATAACTACAAGTATTTAATTTTAATTATGGTAGAGGAATTGACCAAAGATCAAAGATCCTTTACAAAGGTCAGTCATGCTAAGAACGAAATATCTTATTAAGATTTCTTCAGTAAATATGTAATTTGTTAAGGATCATCATCTTTAGTGCCAACAAGGAAAATTCTATTTCTATATTGAGTAAAAATGTTCTCTTTTTCTTAATTTTGCATGTGTATCTTTATCTGAAAAGCATGTCTTTATCTGAAAAGATGGGGTCAAGAATTTACTATGGCTACCATTTACCCTATCATCTCTTTTTATCAAGACACACCCTGGCAGAATATCAATCAATGTGCAATATATTAAAAAATAAACTGACAAATTATGAAATTATCACAGAAGCAGTAATTATCAAGAAACTTATTAAAATATTAATACATATTTCATTTAATTCCCATGAACTTAACATATATTTTCCATACAAAATATATTTTATATAAGAAGAAAATCTTATGATTGATATTACATCATAAGATTTTCTTCTATGTTAAAAAATTGACTAAGATATTTTTCTAAAAGATCACTGTGGAGGACTTGTGTAAAGTAATATGAAAAATTAAGTTAAACTTATTGCATTGTAAAAGATTAACCATGGCTTTTATTAATACAACTTGCCCATTGTTGTGTGGTTAGAATACCTGTAAAATCTAAAATAATCATTTTGTATTAATGTTTGATTATTAGTTTTATATTTCAACTATTGTACAGATTGTAAACATCAAAAATGTATTGAATCTAGGTCTTCTCATTTCTAATAGTCAATGAAACTTTAGCCTGAATACTCAACAAAAGGTTTTCATTCTTCATTGACCAATTAATAGGTATGGTGTTATTGTTTCCAAAATTAAGTCCTTGTTATAATTCCCGCTAAATCTGTTACATAACTAATTGTTTACTCGTGTCAATTTCACAAAAAATTCTAATTCATGCAACTGATTAAATTAATCACAACTATAAATGTAAGTTATAGTAAAACTGATTCATATATATTTTTTAAGTTTTGAAAGCAGTAATTATTATTAACAAATACATTGGAAAACATTAAACTGAAGAGAAAACTAAATCTTTATTATATCTTTTATTTATCTATATTTCTAAGATGAGGTATTTGCATTATTTACTTTGTTGGACTGTAATTGAACATTGAATTTTTGGATAGTCAGTATTATAGTTGAGCACAACTATATTTGCAAGCAATATTCAAAAAATAGCATATTTAAAACAAATTTAAAATTGATTTGATTACCATCCATATAAAGAAAATTTAGTAGTTCTTCATTCACATTTAAAATATTTGTTTTGAGATTTAATCTCAAAACAGATAATGTTGTAAATCCATTCATTTTTTTATAAAATTTTCACATTCTTCAAGCAAAATTTCAATTCTAACAACTTGTACAGATTTCAAATGGTCTTCATCAGAGATGATCTTCAATACTATAATGAGTATCAGTAGAAATACCTTGTCATATTATGAGTTATTTAGTAAGAAAGAACTTTAATTAACAATTTAAATGTGTTTTCATTAAAGTTTAATAGTGGCTCCTTTTCTTATCCATTAGTCTCAAATGACAGGTTTTGAAATGAGTAACCTAAAACCACTTCTATAAAAAAGAAAAAGAGTTTTTATCACATACTGCCTTTGTGCTGAATGAACTTCTAACAACTTTTTATAGTTTTTATGATTGAGATGAAAATAAAAAATAAATAAAATAACAAAACTGATAATAAACTATGAACTTATTAGTCAATATAATAAAAAGTGACCTTACAAATAATCTATTGTAAGTTTTCCATGTAAGAATTGCCACAATGCACACATGATGTGAGAATTCTTTCTTGTTGTAAAAAAAGGAATAAGTAAAAGCAAAATTGATTTGGAATTGATTTAAAATCTGCCCATCAAAAAGTCAGGATAGATCTTCAAAAGCTGCCAATAAAAACTAGAGAAACTATAGCTGTGGCCTTATTGCTGTGTACATCTTGGCTGACAGTCAATATTAATGAAACAATAGCAGTCACCTAATAACCAATAGAGTATAATTTCTTTTTCATTGAGTTCTATGGACAACATTGAATTTTATATGTATTACCTCTCTCTTGTTCTCATTACAAATAATGAATAACATTATTTTTGTCTTATTGATCTAACAGTATTCTTTTTGCTTTTGTTTTCACATGTTTGATAACAAATTAATTCTAGTGTAAAGCAAGATCTATTGTGAATAAGATGCAGGTATCTAGTTTTATATATTTATTATATTATGGTATGTTTTACAAAAAAGAACAAAAACATAAAAATCTAGAAAAATGAATGCATACATTTGTGGTGCAGTGGATATCGGCTCGGAACGAGAAATCAGGGAGCCAAGTTCGAATTCCAGTTAAATTCATTGCATTCACTTACACGCAAATACCCTTGGGAAAGGTATTAATCCGTCTCTTTCTTCCAGTTATGAGTTAAATAACAGGACAGATTGGGTTCTATAGCCTTGGCTGGCAACCAGTCTACCACAGAAAGCAATGGCAACCTACTGTGGGATAATCTTCTGCCCAGTCAGTCATGTCTCTTTCGGGACATGATCGCCCAAACGTGTTTCACATATGGCACTTAACTAACTGACTGACATTCAAAGGTTGCTAAGATAACAATAACAGTCAACTATTCAGCTTCAAAATTATCTTATGAAAAGAAATCACTATTTATTGCCTGATTGTATTCTTCTAACACAAGAGGCTTTTTCATAATTTCTTGGAGATTGTTTTTATTCTGAGAATTTACTTTATGAATGAAGAAATTAAATCTTGCATGAATTAAAGTTACAGTCTTACCTGATCCTATTAATTTCATAAAATGTCAATGACTTTAGAAATATTTAAAAAATATATCCAATCAATTTTTATAGAATTATTGTTGTTTTTCAGTAAAAATAATAACATTTGAGTTAAGTTGAATTTGGGCACAAAATAAAAACTAATAATATTGTATTGTACATTTAATCAGCTTAGATTTTAAGAAAAGCAAAGACAAAAAATAAAACAACTGCACTTCTACAACATTTTGTGCTAAATAAAGTCAAAAAGAAATTTTAAGTCTCAAAATTCCAATTTGGAATATCATTTATTAATGTAACTTTAAAACATGATAATAAGATTTTGTGGTGAATACATTTTCAATCAAATATTTAATTTAAAGATCTGATATATTTTAGGCATTCATAATTTATTTTGTTCAATGTGTAGAGGTTCATGACTCTCCACAGATTCTTTTTCTTTGTTGTTTGTGAATCGACATACCTTCCTGAGAAATATAGTACATTAGTTTCTCATTGCCTTCTCCATTTAAAATTCAGCATTTTTCTTTTAGAGTGATTGCCACCTGAGACTAGAAAACTTAATCTATCCTACTATTTAATCAATAGCTGGAGGGAGAAGAAATATATTCAAGCCATTTCTGACAGCATTTGTGTGAAAGTGAATGTAAAATACTATGCCAGAACTTAAGCTCATATTATTAATTCTATTTTCTACTTTATTATCCATCCTATTCACATGTTTAGGTGGCCAAATTTACTTTCATATTTTTATAGTTTTCATTTTATAAATCTACTGCTTTATTCCATTTTTATATTCGTGTTTTAAAATTTAAAGTCGTTTTCTTTTCATTGTTGACTTTGTATTCTTTTAAATAGTGACCAGTAAAAAGTTAAAGGTAACATCAAAAGTAATGGAAAAGTAAGTTAGATGCACAAAAGGAAAATCATGACATGCATGATATTAAAAAGTGTTACTGCATTCCAATGTCAGGTAAAGCAATGCTTCCACTTCAAAGGTTTTCTTGCTGGATTGAGTTGGTTGATTTTATGACATATCATTCCATGTCAGATTATTTAATGTCAAACTTTGTATCAGACACCCTGTGAGGATTGAACTCACTATTCAATAGTAAAGGTCAACTAAATTAGCATTACTAACAATTACCTCATTACTTCAACAAATTAATAACACTTGGCAACAAAGATTTTATCCCTGGGTTGAAAGTATATACACTAAACTCATTCAGTTATGCTGACCTTAATCCATACACAGAATTGTTCTATACTAGGTTTTCAAGAGATACACATGCCATATTTGCATTTAAAGTAAATATTATTTTAATAGTATATTAGTATTCATTTGAGCTGGTAGCATAGGATTCACTTCTGTTAGTTATACAGAAATTTATTGAATCTCATAGAGCTGTGATGATTTAACGAACAACATTCTATCAGCACATCAAAAAAATAATAGGATGACAGATGTCTCTTAAAATGCACTTATATTTTTATTTCAATTTTTTAGAATTAATTAAGGTGCCATATATGATGAGCATGGTGATAGAGATTTCACCAGAACATCTCTAAAGAGGGGATTAAGATAGTAAGGCTGGTTGAATCCAGACATCATGGGTAATTGCTGCATTTTCTTATAACTGGGTATCAGCTCATTATTCTTGCAGGTTTTTCTGGCTTCTAGTTTTTATAAAATGCACCTAATATACAAAAATAGATACATCCATCTTATTAAGAATGGATTTTGCTTCACATGTACATAAGCAATTTTTTAAACATTGTTAATAATATCAGAAGTAAAGTGATTATTTTATATTCATTTGATTATTTCTCATTATCACATAATTTTTTTTAGTATAGATTTACTCTTTACTAATTTATTACTTGTTGTGAGCATAAATAGGCAATACATACAGTAACAATATACTATTAATATAGTATTTACCTTGAATATAAATATATCCTACTAATATCTAAAAAAAACTAGCATGCTAAAACAATACTGAGTACATATTCAGAATCAATGTATTTGATTTACTCTAGGACAGCATCGTTTGTCTGGGTAGCAGATAAAAATATTTTTGCTGCCTTAAGAATTTCATGTTTTCTTTGTCTGAATACAGCTACAAAATTCTGAATAGCAAGCAATACTGAGAAATATTAAATCAGATAATTATAAACATATGGGAGCAATTTCCAAATGAGATATTCAATGAAGATTAAGATAAATTATAATTATAATAAAGTTTAATTATAATGAATATTCTCTGTTGTCATCTTATGACATTTAAAATGGTACCTAAAAGGCATCAATTCTTATGCCTATATTTTTTTCAATTTAGCTAAAAAGAAAAATATCCAGCAAAGAATTATAATAAATATTTACACTAGATTAATCTAATCAAGATTCTACTAATGTTCAATTAAAATGGTGATCAGAGAAATTCTTACTGAAAATGTTATGTGAGCAGAGATGAGAATATCATTTTGAATAATACAAACAATATATTATGTTTTCCTATACTTCCCGAGTAGACTTTGTCTATGTTTGTCACAATCTGTTTTCTGTAACTTGTAGTAGACAAAAGACTTTCCTATATGTATTACGGAAATAGACATTTTTGTATTTTAAGTGGAGAAATTTTTTAATGGATTTCACTAACATATGCCGTTTGCTGTTTTGAGTTGGTGGTGATATTAAAAGAAAAAGCTTAGGAGGTATTTGCCATTCTTCCAAAGTGCAACTGACAGTTCTTCTGATAATAGCTAAGATTCCTGTTAATTATTACCTATTCATAAAAAATATGTCTGCCTCTATTTTTCACAACACCCCCATGATTCATTATGAGGTGTAAGTGTTTTTTTTTCTGGGGGAATGGGTCCCCCTCCTCCTCATCATCATCATCATACTAACAATTATAATAATAATAATCATTTAATAACATAAATGCAATAGAAAGAAGGAGAGGCAATCATAATGGAGGAACTACTGAGTTTCCAGTGGTGCTTTACAATAGCTTTTAAAAATAAGAGAACAAGTATCTGGGTTATTCCATTCACTCAGCCAGTCATAATCATTTTTCTTGCCTCTTACCATCATTTCACTGTGGCAATACTGAAAAGAAGAAATTACCCAATAGTTACTTATGATTATATAATGAAATATTGATTCATATTGAAATTTAAAGTAATTTTTCTTTACTGCATTTAATTTTTATAAAAGCTATTTGATCAAGTGTAACCAAAACCACTCAACCATATCAAATGTATTATTAATGCATTAATTATTAATTGTACACAAGAAGGTCTAATAAGGCTCATGAAATTTTTTTTTTGTTTTTTTTAATCATATCACCCTGAGCATGGCAGTAATGCCACTGATGTGCAGGGGGCTACATAGGAGTGAAAAGATTGGAAGAGAAAACCAGAAAGCGCATCCTAAACAGGAAACAAGGGATGAGCCTCTTCACCTGTTCAATAGACGTGGGTGGAGTGTTAACCGGGCGATAGTTTAGTCTATCTACTCCAATTGAAAAAAAAGTGAGAAGATTGGAAAAGAGAAAACCAGAAACTGCATCCTAAACAGGAAACAAGGGATGAGCCTCTTCACCTGTTCAATAGACGTGGGTGGAGTGTGAACCAGGCGATAGTTTAGTCTATCTACTCCAATTGAAAAAAAAAGTGAGAAGATTGGAAAAGAGAAAACCGGAAACCACATTCTAAACAGGAAACAAGGGATGAGCCTCTTCACCTGTTCAATAGACAAGCAGAAAATACAGAAAGAATACTTACTCAAACAATTCTTATGTAAAATTTTGGTGTTTAATCATCATTTCTTTGTTTCTTTACTACCAGAAATATTTTGCTCATGTATAGAGAAAATGACTAAATCTAAGTTGGGATACAATGAAAAGGGGTAACATGAAATGCTGACACAGTATTATTAGTTGCAGTTAGCACTAAAATACAATTATAAACTTTAATTCATTTTTCTCTTATGAATGTCGTATTTACATTCTAATTACTTTATGAACATATTTGACTAGTTAGTAAATGACTATTCTAAACTATTTACTGTCAATATAAACTGCAAAAAATAGCCAGAAAATAAGAGAAGGGGCAAAATCTTTTCAAAACTGTGTATACAAATTGTATAGGTCATGTCCATTTAGCCAAGCAATGATGAGTGAAAGGTTTCTTTTATGAGAACACTAGGATGAATGAGCGTTTGTAATAATATAACAAGCTTAATCTACTATTCTGTTCAATGCTCTGAAATTACTCATTCATATTCATGCATAGACAATTTTAGAACTATGTAAAATACACTACTACTGATTACAAGTCAACTGTAATGTACAAAGAATACACTGTTCAACTCTATTATAAACCTTAATTGAACTCTATTATTCAAATTTTATGAATAAAAATATTTATTGTTATTTCAATTAATGCCGTATCCATCATCTTTACAATCACCCCAGTTTATATCAGCTGATGTCCATTGTTTAGACAGATTTTGTTGGGACTAGCACTCTATATCCTCTTCTACAAAAATTTACTGTGTTACAGTGAATGAAAGTTTTCATATCTCTCCACAACTTTCTGCCAATCTGCTCTAAGTAACTGCTGACATTTACCCGCCCCTTTGTCCCTGTTCGACCATATGTTAAGAAGATTGTCTCCAATGTTAAATTCTCCTGCCCTTATTTTTTCATTATGTGTTCTAGAAATTTCAGTTGTCTCTTTTTGACTGCAGGAATCAGTTTCCTGCTGCAAAAATAAAATTAGTGTGACTAAAAATATTTATCTCTGGTAAATTATCTAAATAAAATGAAAATTGTCAAAGTTATTTCTTAAATAGCTTCATTGATGTTCCATTATGTTTTGTAACATTAGATGAGTTCAGTCAGCAGTGTTCAAAGGAATGGATTTCATGGGAGATCATTGCACTGAAATGACAAAACATCTCTTGAGTTAATAATAAGATTTATAGTCATGTCACATAATATCACTTTTAGCAAGTTTTAATAAAGAGGTTCAAAAGTGGTATAATGTGGTATCACACAAGAAACCATTTATCTTCTACCTGCTTCTTTAAATATACCTGTGTACTTTTCATTGTATGGCACCAGTCAAATTTTTGTGTATACCTTTTAAGCAAAATTCTGCAGGATGGTTGAAAATCTAAGATTAAACAAGAATTGGGAAGAAAAAGCACCACTCTGACTATCAAGTTAACTAAGGTTTCTTGCTCACAAAATTACTCAAATATTTGATAATGACATTAAATATAAAATGTCATTTATAATGTAGGCTTTGATTTAATTATATTCAGAAACATGAAAATTAGATTTGTATATATTTATTTCAAGTAAAGAAAAACAAGAGTCATTCACTCAATAGTGTTTAAGGTTAAGTGTTGCTATTGCAAAATCAATAAATAAATGTATTCTAAAACAATAAAAAATTTCAAAATATTTTTTGCTTCACATGTAAAATGATTTTTTTTTCATAAATGTAAAATAACTTTGAAAAGGGGGAATAAGGTAAATTGTTATTATATAAATATCAACCAAAAGTTACTGGTAATCTTGAGAAGGAAGAATCAATGTTCGCTTTGCTCTTGCATTGTTTCTTGGATTCTAAGAGAAAAAACTCTAAAAGTAATGGTGCCTATGTAGTTCCATGGAAACTACAAAAGATACAAGAAGCACATTAATCAAATGATTACTCATTCAATTAATGATTCATCTTAATGACAATTATTTCATAAAATCAAAATTCATAAAAATATTATATTCATTGAAGTACATTGTGTTTAAATCAAACTGAGCAAAATTTGTGCTGTTTTTGTGAAAATTTATAATATAATGTATAAAAATTATATAATAAATTTATTTCATAATTCAAAAAGATACACTATAAATGTTAATGTTTGAATTGTGAGAAAAAAAATTATACTTTTTAACAAAATGTTCCATAAAATTTTTTACATAGAATAACAAAAATAAAAATGAAAGCACTCCACCATCTTTTCCAAAACAATATGGCAATTCTCAGATAATAAAGAAAAATCAGGGTGAGTCATGAACACCTACATCCTAAAACAACATTACATAAGAAAAAATAACAAATAAATCACATTTAATATAAAAGAGTTCATAAAAAACAAACTTATTAAGACTAGCTCAATATAAAAAGATCAGAGTTAAATAACCATAAATAAAAGAATATCAAAACAAAGATTATAAGAAATCAAATTTAGTAACAATACAGAAAAGAACCAATTATAAAAGGAAGAAATATCAAACAAAGTTTCTCAGAAATTAACATAATTATAATAAATCATTTTATAAATTGATTCAAGCTTAATTAGAAAGCAAAGAAGAATTGTGTAGCTTAGCAGTGTACAAGTTAAATGTTATAACATTTACAAACAAACCAACTCTCATGAAGGTTCCTTATGCTGGCAATTTGACAAATCTGAGTATACAGTGAGAAATTGTCTGTCTTAATGAAGCCAATGTGAATGAATTCATTGACCTGTATCAGTTCCTTAATATTAATCAAAACAGTTGGACTTCATCTGTAGAATAATTCAATGTTATCCAAATTAAGCACCCAGAAAGCAGTCAATGATAATTAATACTGACATCAGTCCTGTCCACTTTGAGCTTAATAAACATAAATTCAATAAGTTAATTCATTATCCTGAAAATGAAGACAATCAAAACCTCCAAATTTGCTGAGATTTAGATCTCTGTATAAATTAGCATTTACTCTAAAGTGCTTTGAGTAAGGATGTATCAATGTGTCTTTAATTGAGGTGACCAGTGAAAGATGATGTTCAGAAATGTCTTACACGCTTTTTGTCATGTTTCATACTATATATGTAACAAAGAAGACAAATTGTTAATAACAATGACAAAGTTTGTAAACAAAATTTACAGTTACTGCATATGGATGTACAATTGGTGTAATGGTAATAAATCAAAATGAAAAATTATTGTGCCAAGTTCAAATTCCTACTGTTCATTAGATTCACACTTATTCAAATACACTTGGGAAAAGTATGAATTCATCTCTTCTCTCCCAGTAATAGGTTAAATAGCAGAGCAGATGAGGCTCTCTAACTATGATTGGCAACCAGTCTAGGAGAAGGACAACTCTGAATTCAAAAGCAATATTTAGCCCTGGCATAGCACATATGCAGCCATTGACAAGATCATAGTGTTCACATTGACACTATAATCTTGAATGCACTCAATCTAAAAATGTGCATATATATTAATATTATTATGTTGTCATTTTTCATCATATTTCGATTTCTACCATAGTTGCACTACCTACCAAGTCTGCAGGAAGACCTAAGGCAGGTCGTGGTGTGTCATGATGGCTCCATTTCATGTTTTTTATATCTTCCCTCTCATCCCTAGTATTACATAGTCAAAGTTCTTCTTAGTGTGTGGACTGTACTTAATAAGACAATTTTTTGTATATCTCTTAAGCTGGGGTTTTCAGGGATTCTTTCAATGTGTTGTTTTGTTCCATTTTTTATCATTCCAAGTGCACCTACTGGCATGATTCTTATCTTCAATTTCCACATTTTTTCTATTTCAATTTCCAGGTCTTTATATTTTGACAGTTTTTTGAATTCCTTGGTTGCTATGTTACAATCTGCTGGACAAGCCATATCAATTAATAGGCAAGTTTTTTCTTTCTGGTTCTTAATAATGTCCGGCCTATTTGCTTCAATTTTTCTGTGTAGATGGTGTAATCCCATAGAATGGTGACATCTTCTATTTCTGTAACCGGTGTGGGTGATGTTCATACCAGTATTTGTTTACATATTTTCCATAGTGTTTGCACATTGTCCAATGTAAATATTGCCCCACTCTATGGTGACTATTTTTATATTCATTTGGGGCAAGTAAAGAACATCCTGAGATTAGATGGTCTATTGTTTCTTGGTGTTTATCACAGAACCTGCATTTTGGATCCACATTATTATCTATAATATTTGCTTGAAAGTTCCCAGTGAAAAGACTTTGGTCTTGTGCTGCAAGAATAAAACCTTCAGTCTCAGACTTTAATTCAGATGCACGTAACCATTGATGAGTATTAACTTTATCAACATTGGATTTATTGGCACGTTCTGGATATTGGCCATGCAGAGGTTTGTCTTGCCAGCGTTGTTTCATCTGTTCAAGAGCTTTATCTTTGGCTTTCATTTTCATATTTTTTGCCGCATTAGTTGGTTCTTGGCTTCTGTTTTGCTTTTCTACAGAATCTACTAAATGCAAATCTTGTTTGTATTTACTGCCTTTTTTTATTATTGAATATTTTTTCTTTTTTTCTTCATGTTGCTTGACTAATTGTATCATCCAGTCCTTTGATGTTTCTATGTATGTTAGTAAGCCAATAGTCGTTGTCTTGTATGACAATTCTAGCTGAATAAGACCTCTTCCACCTTCTTTATGGGGTATATATAGACGGTCTACATCAGCCTTTGGATGATGCATCTTATGCTTAGAAAGAAGCTTTCTTGTTTTAGAATCCATTTGCCTGATGTCGTTTAGAGTCCAGTTTAAGATGTTGAAACTATATTAGACCACTGTGATTGCAAGGCTATTAATGGACATAATTCTGTTCTGAGAATTCAATTCTGTTTTTAATATCAGTCGTAACCTTCTATAGTACTCTTTACGCACTAGTTTTTATGGTGAATTTTTTATGGTGAATTTTTTCACTCTCATTTACACTTTATAATATATTTAAATCTAACTAAATCTTCATCATCCAAATTTTTTAATTATCATTTTAATTGTTGGAAGAAAAACCAAGAATATTGAATAAATTGCTTATAGAAATCTGTTTTTTTATTTCTTATAAACCTACATTTATAAAAAACTATATGAATTAACATTTGACCAATCCCTAAAAAAGCAGCAGGCTGGATCAATTTCATATAAAATGAAAATAATTGTTACCTAAGTAGAGATTATCATTTCTTTGTTTGAAGTTCTGAAATGCGTTTCATTAAGTGACACATTTTGATTCATATCTTAACTTTTTGTTGATCTTTAACATAAAAAACATTGTGATAAAAAGTAGCAAATAAATAAGTAATATTTATGCAATAGTGTTTTTACTTTATTCCATTAAAAAAAGCATACTGGCATGATTTGTGGCTGAAATGGATGCATATTTCTCACTGATACCAAAAGTCAGGGTTCAAACCAAAGTAAAAAGAAAAATGGTTAGTATTCTTATTTTCAAAATAGGTAAGTCTTTCTTCCTAACATAATCTACCCTTTTTGTCTTGTTCCAAACTAAGCTTAATCAAAATTGATAATCAAGATAACATTTTACTATGCGTTTCTTAAATGAATGGAGTGTTCCAAGCTAATCCATATATGTTAGCATTATTAAATGCTTCCAGACAATGTTTATCAATTTTATTCATCCTTCACATATAAAGAATGAATGAAATAAAAGATAAACATTTTTTGGAAAATTATCAGATTAATAATTTTGACCATTAATTTATTAATTTATTTTTTTTATAAAAAAAAGATCACGGGGAGAAATGAAAATAAAAAACATTTTTAAATTTTAAATTTTTAAAGATCTCAGTGTTTCTAAAGGTGAGAGAATATTTTGCATATTTTTAAAAAATATTATACTATATTTAATCTCTTTATATACCAAATAAAGTAGGTAATGGAACTGAAAAAGTGGCTTTAAAATATTGCCTTTTGTTTTCCTACCACAGAAAGAAGTTCACTATTTACTAGTGATATTTGATCAGCTTGAAATATAATTTCATAAATATACTGTAAGTGTTTGTTTGCCTACTTTGTCATATCACTGAGTTATGACAATCCAATAGGGATAACAAATAATACTAAAGAAATATAATTCTTTAATTAGTGAATTCTATTATACATATTTACAAATATTATCTTATTGGAACACAAAGCCAAATATAATCTTTACAATCAATGAAGATATTTCTGATATATAAAATTAAGAAATTATCTCTATATAAAAAAAGCAGCACACAGATATTGGCTTCTTGGCATCTAAAAACTATCTGATCATTTTAGATAAGTATTAACCTCTAGTAAATGATAGTTGATCTAGAAAGTTAAGTATTTAACTACAAAAGTGAAAATTAAAATAATTTCTATGGTAATTCAGTTAACAATCAATACAGTTCTAGCTGAATATTATAAAAAGACTATACAATGAGAGGTTTACAACTGACACAGGGAATCATACATTTATTATTTTATTGATAAGTAGTGATTTAAACTATTTGAGTTTTGCAGATTTTAAAAGAACATGCTTGATCTCTTACGGAAAATGATAATGGTAAACAGTCTGACTTGAAAACTTCAAAAATCATGACATGCAAAAGTAACAGTTTTTTTCTGTTATAAGTGAAAATGCAAGTAATTATGCCCAACTGGAATATGAATAAAAGTTGGAGCAATTCTGTTGCTAAATACATTGGGGAGCTCTTCTATAACAAAAGAGGAGGGAAACATTTTACAAAAAATATAGTATTAAAATCTGAGGTAATATGAACAGAACCAAAGCAGCAGAATCAGATGTGATTGTAATTTAGATGATTTTAAGATTGATAAGGTTACTGAAATAATAAATAATGACTGAGCATCTTACAGGTCCTTTGGTATCGTCAGGAGGTCTTGACCATACCAGGCTTTTCTTGGGTATCTTCCTCAGGTTCTGAGTTTGGGTACTTTGACCTGACACACTTTCACCTTCTTAATTAGAAGAGTTAGCCCATTTCTGAGGTACTGATTATTTGTTGGAGCTAGGGACTGTATCATGAGTATCCTAGACTTGAAGGTTCTAAGTAATCCTTATGAGGAGACCAGGGAGCACTGTCAATGAAATCATTGCTCAATGTTTTGGGAACAGGCATCACAGATACTTTTTGTGCAGTTACAGGACCAGCTTCCTCTCCCACTTGGGCCAGATCTTTTAGAAAAACAATATCTTGTCTTATGTCTGGATAGCATAAGCAAGTGTACTGCAGGTTTGCTTCAATTAGCTCTACTTTATCCATAAGCAGTTTTGTGCTTGCTCTGATGAGCATAACATCTTAGTAGCATGGTCCCATGTTGTGAAAGCCATAATGGGATGAAAGTACTCATAATGCTTTGTCGTTGGAAAGAGAAGAATCTTTCATTTGGAGTGGCATTAGTTGTCATACACAACAATATTTTAATAACTTATCAGAGGAGACTTTCCTAATGGTATATTGAGAATATATAGTTAGCAGCAGCCAACTGTATTGATTTCCATATAATGCTGTTGTACCTTTAATATTGGCTGTTAACCTGATGGTTTTCAGATGTTATCTTACTTAAAGCCACTGACATCTGACCTAAAGTGCCGAATCCCCCCACCCTGGTCAGGGTGTATGTGTAAAAACTTTCTATTCAGTTTTTTATTAAACATCAAAATTTGGAATTTGATACAATAACATAAATTATTGTTGCTGGACTGCTCATAATTTGGCTGTTTAGAATAATCCTACAACTTTCAGGAAAGAATAAAATTCAATACAAAAAGACAATGCAGTATTAACAAATAACATTTATTTTATATACAAGAATACAAAAAGATGGTTAAATGTACTGACAGAGTAATGTCCATATTTTTAGTACTTAGTAAAGTTCTTGGATATAATATAAGCTGTATTGTATACATATTTGAGAACGGTGAAATGTGGTTACATGTCTGTTTATGTGAAAGAGTCAGTATGTGGATGCATGTGTAGTAGTAATGTGGATAAAAGTGAGAGGTAGAATTTAGTTCTTACTGTAGATGCTGGTGCTATAGCCTGAGGTGGTCTCTCTGTAGTTTGCTTAGTGATGAATTGAGCATTGCTTTTGTGTGTGGATGTGAATGGTATCGGGAATATCAGAAGTTAGCATGATAAGGATCTTGGTGGCATTTGTGAGTCTCTTTCTTGGGGATAGACTTCATGACATTTATACCTTTTTTTTTCTAAGAAATCAGAACCGAATTATATCAGCTTCTTTGTCTGTTGTGAGTACTGAAGGTACTTAAAATATTGCAATCCAATCAGTAAGGATAATTTTAGTTATTGTTGTGGCTGTGATATTTGTGATTGCTATTGCAGCATGTCAGCGAGTAAACCTATCTTTTAGTAAGGATATATGTATATCCTTAAGAACAAGGTAAGGGTCCTACAATATCAACATGTATATTAGTGAATCTTGCATCAGGTGTACTGAATGTGCCTGTAGGTGATTTGGTGTGCTTATTTCTCTTGTTCTTCTGGCATGATAAACAACCTTTTGTCCAAATTTCTTATGCCAGTTGAGATGTTTGGCCAGACAAAACATTCAGTAATTAACTTCACAGTTGCCCATTTTCCTGGATGAGACAATTTATGAAAGTGTTTGAATACTTGCAGTCTCAAATTTGGTGGTATGTAAGGTTATGGCCGAGTTTGAGAAATGTCACAATAAAATTTTGTATCACTGAATAGAACAGGTATTTCAACTAATTTTAGTGATGTACTTTGTAGTACTTCTTGTAGTGAAGTATCTGTGATTTGTTCTTTAGCAATTAATTCAAGGTTCAAAGAACTAGAAGCTAAAGAAGCAATTGTGGCACATGATAATTCATTTGCCACTATATTTCCTTGACCTGCTACAAATTTGATATCTGAAGAGAATTGGGAAATGTAATCTGGGTGTCTTATTTTGCATGGATTATATTTGTCAGTATGTATGTGTAATGCATATATTAATGGTTTATGATCTGTATATATGGTGAAATCTCTGCCTTCCAGAAGGTGTTGAAAATGTTTGATAGAAATATATGTTGCTAATAGCTCCCTAGAAAAGTTGCTGTACTTAGTTTGTGCCTTATTGAGTTTAACAGAGAATAAAGATATGGATGTGATTTGTTTGTCCAAGATTTAGTGTACAACTGAACCCACAGCTGCTGATGAAGCATCTGTTATGAGAGTGAGTTTAATTTTCTCACTATCCTTGATGTAATTCAGCTTTGTAAAGTTAGTTAAAGCTGTTTTGGAATTATTGAATGCCTCTAGAGTATCTTCCTGTAATGAAATTGTTTTGTTTTTGTTCTTGAGTAGATTCATCAAAGGGGATAGTACCACTTAACAAGTGGGTATAAATCTCCTATAATAGTTGTTAAGGCCTATAAATCTTTGCAATTGTCTTAATGACATTGGTTGTGAAAATATGGTGATTGCCTTTATTTTGTTTGGTAAAGGTGAAATACCTTCTTGATCAATTTCATGTCCAATGAAATTTAGTTTTGCTTCTCTAAAAACATATTTGTGGACGTTGATTTTGAGTCCAAAATGTGAAAGTCTTTGAAAACCATGTTCCAGGTGTAATTTGCGTTCTTCCTGGTTTCTGCTGGTGATTAAAACATTGTCTATATAAGCATACATGAAACATAAACCTCTAAATATCTGGTCAATTAGTTTCTGAAAGGTTTGAGCAACATTACATAACCCAAAGAGCATTCTTATGAACTCATATAATCTGAATAGTGTTATCAGAGAAGTTTTGTAGATGTCCCCTTTTGTATATAGTACTTGGTAATACACCTTCACCAGGTCTAGCTTTGAGAAAATGTAAGTGCCTTGGAGACCCATTGCAAAACTGTATATATATGGGACTCGGTATCTGTCAGGGATAATTTTGGTGTTCAATCTACAGAAATCACCACATAGATGCCGTGCTGTTGTGTTGTTTTTTGGACCATGTGCAATGGCAATGACCATGTGCTCTTGGATGATTCCCAACTGTAGCATTTGTTGGAATTCTGCTTTGGCTATTTTATATTTATCAGGTCGGAACTGTCTTGGCACGGAGTGTACCAGTTGTCATGTTGTTTTTATGTAGTGTTTGGTATTGTGATTAATATATACCATGTTTTTTAAAGGTTGGGTAATTTCTAGATATTTTAGTATTAATTCCTTAATACTGTTATCTTGTGGTAGAGCAGTTCTACTTGCAGTTGATGTATCAGGAGCAAATTCTTCTCACAGAAATCTCTGTCAGATTGTCAACAAGGGAATGAGTGATCCTGTTGTCCAATAAGTTGAATCTAGGTCTGTACCTAATAATGGTGTTGCAATATTAGCTTGGTTGAAAACCCACAGAAAATTTTGCCAAAAGTATCACATTTTATACCATTAGCAGCTTGAAGTTTGTAAAGTTTTGGTTTTAAAGTTTATTTCGGATTTGGTCGTAAAACACTCACTTTGGCTCCGGTATCTTTTAAAAAATCACATCTGTGGTTTCTTTTCAGGATATAAAGCAAACAGCCTTTTTGGGTGATTCCCACAGTAGTTGCCATCTCTACTGACTGAAATTTAAGTTTTCTGATGCTGTGTTTACAAAGGCCCAAGGTTTCAAACAGTGTCTTGCATCTGTACCAAATTTATAATAACAGTAGCAAGCATCAAATTTCCAACTTCCTCTATCATTACTGAAATTCCTGCTGTTACTCTTTCATCTGTATTTAAGTCTAAAATTTGTGTTGTTATATTGGGTAGTTTGTCTAAGCACACTCTTCTGAGAATATTTTCTTCTCTGATATTGGCTCCTAACAGAGTCTTCACATATCTCAATAACTGGGAAGGATTGCTAGCTCCACTCAGGTAAATAAGTAACATTGACTTGTTTGAAATTCTGGTTTGTTTAATAATAGCCATTTTCAGTTTATTGTAGGGGTTTTCTTCTGGCATTCTCTCAAGTCAGTAGCCTCCTCTATGGCATCTTCTGGTAGTTTTTCTACTAAATAGTAAAATTTAGCTGTTTTCACATTGAATATGGCTTGCATTTGAATAAACCATGACTTTATGTTGTTGGGGTTACATTTGTTGTAGAAACTGGTTCCTATTCAAGGTAGACCTTTTGGCTTGTTGCCACCCCCTCTCTTCTCTCTCTCTCTCTCTCTCTTCTTTCTCTCTCTCTCTCTTTCTCTCATATGTGTATATATATTTATTAGATATATTATTTTATGGTCAAGGAAGCTCCTTTCTGACTGAATTAATAACAACTGATCTCACCCTTTTACAGTGAGACCAGTCAAATGTAACCACAACTTCTACTGTAGCAGCTTCTGTTGTATACTTGCTTCCCTGATCACTATAATCTCTAATTGCAATGTCAATTGCCATCTCTTATCTCCTTGCTCCCATCCTTTCCTCAACACCTCTGTATCTTTTCCCACCAGTGTTCCCACCCTTTTCTTACCCATTCTCTGACACCCACTGTGACCTGTTCCTCTTTATCTTCACCCTCCTCTTATTTAATATCCTGCACACCAGTGGCAGTACTGCCTAGTTTGGGGTGAAACAATTATAAAAAAAATATGCAAGTAAATTCAGAGTAACTATTTCCAACAAAATTCTGTACTACATTTGTTTTGTTAAATTTTTTTTTAAAAGTATGTTTATTTGTCATTTGGTTGACCTTATTGCTTTCATAAGATAATCATGTCATGATCACAATTTCTAGGAATCCTTCTATTTGGGTTTTTGTTAAACATCAAAATTTGGTGTTGGGATTTGGTGCAATAACTAAATATTGTTGTGGGACTGCTCATAATTCAGCTGTTTAGAATAATTCCACAAATTTCAAATAACATTAATTTTATATACAACAAGAATACAAAAAGTTGGTTGAATGTATTGAAAGAGTAATGTCATTTCTTTTTTTTTTTTGTGGTTAATAAAGTTTTTTGATATAGTATAAACTGTATCACATAGGTATGTAAAAATAGTGAAATATAGGTACATGTGTGTTTATGTGAAAGAGTCAGCATGTGTATGTGTGCATAATAGCAGTGTGGATAAAGAAGATAGGTAAAATTTAATTCTTACTGTGGACACTGACGTCATAGTCTGAGTTGGTCTCTTTGTAGTTTGATCAGTGTTGAGTTGAGCATTGCTTTTGTGTGTGAACATGAATAAAGTTTTGAATATTAGCAGTTAGAGTGGTGTGGTGAATCTTGGTGGCATTTGTGAGTCTCTTTCTTGTGGCCAGGCGTTGTGATATTTATACCATTTTTTAAAGAAATATTTTATTTATTCCTAATTGGCCCTAAAATACCATGTGGTACATCTACTACTATGTCTGCATGATATTTTGGCAGTATCTACTAAATTATGATGAAAATAAAACAACCTTTCTAATTTGTATTCTATGTTTTCATATTGGTGTTTTAAGTTGCAAGCACTTTATTACATGTTATTAGTTTATAGATATTTTGTAGGCATGTTTTAATGTTATGTAGCTATTGTATTAGATATTTTGGTGGACACAGCAGATGTAAGCAGGCAATTTGAAAACAGCAAAAATAGAGCAGAGAGCTTGAATCACAGTTGTAACTGTCATATCTGGGCAGGGAATATTCAAATGGAAAATGAGAGTACTTGTTGATAATTGAGATCAGCTGAGAAAGTGAGGGTGAAGAGGTGCAGTGTATTGCTTTCTGGGAGGCAAGTGTGACCCATACTGATAAAAGGTAGGAAAGTTTCTCTTTCATGATTAAAAGAGAGCAGCTTTGTTTTGGAACTGGAAGCATTAAAATTTGTATCTGAGAAGTAACCATAGATGCTAGCTGGCACATACTTTGTTAAGTAATGTAACTTGTTGGATGTTCCGTTGCAAAAAACTCCAAGAAGTTTTCAAAGTTTTTTTGCAAATGATGGTACCTTCTTCAAGCATTCAGAGAATTTGGATCTGTAGTTAGTGTGTTTGGGAAGAGCATATATTACATCATTGCAAATAAGAATGGGTCAAATAAATTGTAATAGAGTACAACTCTAATTATTGGCTCATTCTGCTTTACTACTGAAAATGTTTATTTTATTGTGATCGAAGGTTAAAGTGAGAGAGAAGATGTGATATGCTTAATTTTTAACACAATATGACAGCAGCAAAATACTGGCATACCTCAATAGATAGGTTTTATAGCTCTATTAAAGAGACCAGGTGCAAATGAATGTGAAAAATCAGTTTAATGAGCCACAAAACTAAGTTTATCATTAGGATTATAATCCGTGGCAGATTGGCCCCACCGACATATCAGTGGGCCCCAAAATGATGGCCCATCACGTTAGAAATAACCAAAAAGATAAAATCTAAAAAAAGAAAAATATTGCATAGATGTTGGAAAGATTTAAATAAGGCTTATTTGATGCTATAATTTCTTTCAGTAGATAGTAGATATCCTCTTTTAATTAAGTAGGTTCTTTTGACTAGGCCCTTTTAGAAGTTTTACAAGTAGAAATTTTTGACCTAGTCTGCCACTAATTATAATGAACAGAGTTTGTAGCATAATTAAACCAGAATGAAGGCAAGAATAGTCCAATTTATTCAAGACAAGAAATGCTCTCTTTATAATTAGAATACTGTCAGAGTGAATGATACAAATGCAGAAAGACTGATGCTGATGCTTTGTAGATTACAAAAAGGCATTTGATAAGGTAAAGCCCCAAAACCTACTTGAAATATTAGAAAAAGCTTGATTTATATAGGAAATATATTTGAGTAACCCATAACCATTACTGGAAACAAATAGCCTGCATGCAGAGAGAGACCAAGTCCAGTAAGTGCACAAAGATAAGGATGTGTTTTCTTACCAGATTAATTTTTTGTTTAGCCTATACAGTAAGATAATGCTAACAGGTCTAGAAGGATTAATGGTGGAAAATAGCAACATAAGATACAGGAATGACATAGTGTTGATATTTAATCCCCTCCATAGAAGTGAATGCTGAACAGTCTTCTCACAGATGAAGAAGAGACTTGAAGCAACATAGATATAAATAATATAAATAATAGTAATAAATACTGAGAATACAATGGACAGAATATGTTAACAGCAACAAAGTTTTAAGTAAAAAAAAAGACAAGGAAACATATATATAACCAGATTGAGATGAAAATTTTGAAAGACATAATGATGAAAGTGGGTTTGAAAAATTTAGCAGAAGTTGTGAAGAGCTATGATCTCTGACACTCTGAAGAGACATGACACATCAAATAAGATTGGCCAAATTATGGTATATGAGTCACAAGCAACTTTTAATATACTGTTCATAGAAGTATTTTATCTTACTATTTGTTGGCATGTTTCTTTGCATTATAAAATGTAATTTTTGAAGGTTCTGATTATAATCACTATTAATTTTATTTTAATTTTCCTTTAATTTTTGAATCAAAAGCTTAATAAAATATTTCATTTTTATTGTTTTTGCTACTGAAATGCAAATTTTTCTTATAGAGTATTTTGAAACAGTTTTCATAAATTATATAATTTATATAAAATTTTTGTAAGAAAATATATAAGCAATAAAATATTGATATGTAAAAATTGCTCATGTCTTGCAGCTCTTGTATTTTGTTAAGCAAATTTGACTATCCCTGTTATATTCTTGAAATAGTAAATATTTGAGCTGTGAAGAAATTAAGCACTCAATTTTGAAACATCAAAAAGGTTGGAGTGACATGAAAGTATTAAACAAAAGCAGTTGTTGATTATAAGAATATCACCAACAATAAGGATATTGATTTGTTATAAGATCAAGGAGTTTTAAATTGGCACAAAATGAATAACAAGTTTTTCATATTAAATACTTTGGCTTTTTAACTATTGTAATGTCTGTACTGGCATATGACTTCTTTTTATACTTTAAGGGTGAATTTATTTGTTGTTGTATTGCCAAAAGAAAAAGAATTTCTTGGCATCTCAGAGTCAATCACATCCCCACTTTTTGGTTGCCAAGGATCCTGGACAGAACTGTTGGCACCATAGCCTGATCAAATTTCTGTAAAACTGTCATAGAAACATCATTTTTATAATTATTTATATTAGGGTTGACATACAATTGATATACAATTAACCTCATTTACTGTATAAACATTTATAGAAAGGACTACTATATTAAGATGAAATTATCTTGTGAAGTAGCAGTTTTTTATGATTGTATTTTAAACCTTCTTGTGACTTTAGATATACTATGCATATTATATCAATATATAACAGCCACCATCAAAAATAACTTATCAAACCTTGATCTAAAGTTCATCAACACTACCTTTAAAACAATAAAAATATAGTTAGCACCAAAATGAAATAGCAAAAACAAGACAATGG
The DNA here is from genome assembly GCA_037127315.1 of Ascarosepion bandense. Taxonomy (NCBI): domain Eukaryota; kingdom Metazoa; phylum Mollusca; class Cephalopoda; order Sepiida; family Sepiidae; genus Ascarosepion; species Ascarosepion bandense. The sequence continues at coordinate 1,625,337 of JBBBDQ010000756.1, forward strand.
CATGAATATACTAAATAAATTTCACAAAATGCTCAAAAATCAGTGAAACATCTAGAAATCTAAAAAAAACGAGCATATGAGTATCACAGGGATATGTTGCATAACAATACTTTAAATGCATTGGTAGTTCACCGTAACACATCTGACCAGAACTTCAACTTAATAATTGTCAATCTGAACAGAAGAAGAAATGCATTAAAAATGCACTGATCTCACAATTCACTATGAAAAATCTCATGCATAATATCACCAATAATCATAAAAGCAATAGTAGTGCAGTGCTTTGTATGAACTAATAGAGAAAAAAAACAAGCTCTACTCTGAGTGGACTAACATTAAATCCAGCAGACATTCACTCTTCAATAAGGAAAAACTATAAATTTCTGGTTGTTAGATCTGATAAAGTCATTTATTACCATTTCCTAAAAAGTTTAAACACACTTTCCTTTCACCTTTGTCTTCATTTCAAACTAAAGATGTCTACCTAACATACAGAGGTAAAATGCATTATCTGTAAAACTTGTCCACTTTTGTTTGGATAGATTTCTTAGAAACTTAATTTTATTTTATCACAATTAAACTTAAACTTAATTGCTCAAACTAGTTTCCTTGACTTTGTTGTTATTATCATGGTGATTTGGCTGTTGTGCCCTCTAGCCTTTTGGTATCAACCAGAATTGGTCATTTTGAGCTGAACCCTTTATTCAGTTCACTGGGGTAGGAAATATAGATTCCTCTCATTCAGCTGTTCCTGCATTAAGATATCAATTATTTTTTTAAACTAATTTCTTCTCATGACATTGTATAACTATTCAATAAAAATCAAAGTACATGACTTTCTACACTACTTGACCCAAGGATTGACCTTACCACCAGGTAACTCAGTACAATTAACCAATCCATTAGGCATAGAAATGACATTGAGTTTAAGATTCCATGTTTTTACTTCTTAATTTATGGCCTAATGGATAAAAGCATAGATACTCAAATGAATTTACCTGATGATTGTAAATACAAAAGAATTAACTGATAACAAATTATCCTGTAGTGTGTTGACAGCAGAATGAAAACATTCTACCCCCACCCATGAATGAAATAATAGTTTTGGTTTGAAATTCTAGAAGGTTACCAAATATGACATAAACCTAAAAAATCCTAAAAAAAAGATCACAGAATGGATAGAACAATAACAACTAAGACAAGGATACACAGCCAAACAAGCAATTATGAAAGTAATTTTTCTGTACCAGAAGAAAAAATAGTAATGCTGAACTTTGAAATATTTTAAATTCATCAAAGATATTGACCTAATAATAATATTTCTTAAGACACATAAAGGATTTCAAACTAGTTGTCAAAACAGTTCATTAAATGTATGCATGGTGCTTTTAACAAACTGACTCTATCTCTTAATTAGCAAGCTATTAGAATTAACAATAGAAGATTAAACTGATCTATAAAATGTTATCCATATTTCAGTTATAGCTAGCCAATGAGCTAAAATTTGCAGAAATTTACACTTATATATTTCTGGCAAAGTCAGTGATAGCAGTAGCAAGGAAGAATAAGATATTTTCACTTAAAACTCACATTAATTAATGAGGTGTACATGATTTAGAATTAACAGGTTTAGCCCAAAATGAGCTATCATGACAATTTTAAAGATTGACTACAAATGTTCATTAAACAAAGTATTACCCAGCAAATCTTAGTGAACTAATACCACTTTCTGCTAATTAACACAATGGGAGTTATTTTTCATGCTTGCTTTCAATACTACCTTCCCTATTATAAATAAAACTTAGCCTTTTACTGACATGTTCTGGGCAAGCTCTAAAAAATTTCCCTCAATTTCATGCTAAATGTATAGGGTGTGGCTTATACTGGCAAAATACAAAAAGAGTCTAACTTTTCCTTTCTTTTGAAAACTAATTTTTCATCAAAGAATAAAATATATAAACTTGTTTCAAATAAGTGCCAGTGCATATAAATAGCCATAAAGATGAAATCCCAAGCAGAACCAAAACACACACACACACACACACACACACACACACACACACACACACACACACACATGCATGCATGCAGGTAGACACATGCACACACAATTTTGAAAATTCCCAATCTAATGAAAATAACAATGATAAATATAATCTAAATTAAAGATCTTATACATAGTAAGCAAATATTTAAATGAAAAATTATACAAATATATAATTATTGCTTATTATATAGATTGTAGAGAGAAAGATTTAGAAAAAAGTTTTGCCACAAAATGTTTAACACAAACAAAATAACTTCTAGAAATAGAAGAAATATCATGTTCTTTAGAAAAAAAAATATATATGTAAAATAAAATAAAAATATAAATTGAACATAAAATTATTTTTGATTAATTAGTTAAGTTTAATAAAATTTTAATGAAAAATATTCAAAGATAAAGAAAAAACAAGAATCAGGATTAAATTCATTAAGATATTGACTATTATATTTTCATTCAACAATATGCATTTTCTTTTACTTCTCTATAAAGAACAACTTTGAGAAAATAAATTTTAATTTTGCTTAAAAGATCAAATTCATCAATAGATGAGATTTGAAGGTTGAAGAAGAAATTAACTTTCCTGCCAACCAATTAAACAAGTTCTTTAGGTAGGTTATTCACTGCTTTCATCAGTCCCTCTTGCTTTCAATATGTCCTGAGAGTGTCAAATCCTCTAAACTTTCTTTCCTCATTATGTACCCTAGAAATTTCACTTGTCTCTTTCTGATTCTAAGTATTAATATCCTTTTCACTACAATTGTCATTAGAACTTTGTTATTGCACATATGTTCAATGTATGGCATTGTCAGCATTTTTCTGTAGAACCTCATTTCTATTGTCTAAAGTCTCTTCATCTGTGAGGAGATTGTCTAGCATTCACTACCCTATAAAAGGACCAATACTACAAAGCAGTTAATTACAATATTTCTAACAATATTTTCCATTTTCTTAATGCTTTGCTTAGCATTTTAGAAGACTTCTTTCACTATTCCAATGTGCTTTAGATTTCAGCATCACATTTTTTGTCCTACCTAAATAATTTAAAATGGTTAGGTAAAATATAAACAGTAAATAATTAGGGTAATATGTCATTATCAAATAAAACCATAGAAAAAATGCAAAAATTCAATGCAAAAATTCAGTGCAAAAACAGGAAGTAAATATCCTATAAACTTGCCTATTCTAAATGTTTTAAAGTGTATATAATATTTTTTACTATATTTTTGTCTTTTTTAAAAAAAGAAATTATTTTCCTGCGGTTGAGTATATTATTTTGATTTTCCTCTCTCACTGTCACCTGAAGCAGCTGCTGTCCCACCTTTTCTTTTTATAGGATTTTAACAAACTACCTACAGAAATGTCTGTGTTTGTTGAAATTTATTTTAGACCTTTATTACCAATAAAATGTGAAATTAAACAAAATGTAACTTTTGTTATCATTCAAATAGTTTTTTATATTCAAGAATTACAGTTACTTTTGCTGGCATTCCAATAAATATTAGGTTACATGAATGTTTATGGCCCATTTTAATATATCTGCTGCTTTAGACCCTTGCAAAAATATCTACTTTTTTAGAAAACATTTTAAAAAGATATTGTCTATTCTCCTAAAATTGCAATCTATAAATATACATTGGGAAAATACAGGCCCTAAAATTCTTGTTTCATTTCTTTATAGAGGTAATTTATTTTACATAAAAATGAAGTGTTCATTTAGATTGGGTCAAAAAGTGCAACTAAACTCAAATTATGTTGATTATCTAAGCCAAAATGTGAGCTTCCATACATTTTAATCATGTTTAGCTCTGACAAATTTAAGATGTTTTAATATTCATGTTGTTTATACTTCAGCATAAATTAATGTTGCCAAAAATAACGATAATGCAACTATCATATACTTGCTCTTGCAATGAAGACTGATTTTCCCTTTAGTCTTGTAAATAGCAAGAGTTAAACATCCTGATATACTATAATCATAAATATAATAATAATTAATTCTTATCAAACTATTTGCATTATAATAAAGTACACATAATCAGATAAGAAATCACTAATGTCTAGCTTGATACATCGTACATTGTTGTTCTTTTTAAATGAAAATGACTCAATGAATAAAAACAATCATTAATGATGATTAAGAAATTTACAATAGAAATTTTATAGGCAATATAATTTATGTAAAACTATGAATCTTACACAATTTAAACGAGAAGAAAGACTCCCTAATGGTTGTGATACTGATAGTTTTCCGACCCTATTTGTTAAATATTTGTTAGTTTGCTAATTCAGATATAAAAATAACAAAACAGAAGTTTCTATAAAACTAGCCAAATTCTATGTATAGTGCCACTGAAGTTTTTAAGAAAATACAAGAAAAGAATATAAAACTTGGCCAAAAATGTTAGAAATAAAAATTGATTAGTTATTTTTTTAACAATTAAGATGATCCTTGAAAAGAAGACTGCAAAAATTGTATCCTACAAACCAACCCAAATATAGATTTTAAAAGATACCTTGAACCCTTATCATGACACAGGTTTAACAAAGCCTAAATAAAAAAAAATAAATAGATGAGTTCTAAAGAAAACCATTTTTATTTTTGCAATTCCTCCAGGATATGGAAATTTTCTACAAAGTGGACATTTTCCATAATATTTGCATATATGAAATATTATATATAATCTCAGTTCTGTGTACACATGTTATATTTGCTGTATAGTTTGTATTGGAAATTATTTAAATGTCTGTCAGAGCTCTTTTTCATTTCTTGTTATCTTCTTTCTTTAGTTGACTTGTTACCTCCCCTTGTAATTTAGGGCTACAGCTCTCAGCATATTTCATGTCTTGTCCAACTTTTATATCCCCAATGTTTTCTTGGCCCAAGCTGTCAACCAACAAAAATGACAGAAAACCCGCAATAAAATTTTGTGCCACTAACTATTTTTTCTTTCTTTTTTTTTTCTGTATGTGCTTCTTACATAAATTCTTAATTTTCTTGACATTTATTTGCTGATTTCTGTTTGTTCAGATCTACTGGGCCAGTTTTTTCTAAGATTACTCTAAATACATCACTAGTAATAGCAACATCTGGCCACTGATTTGAAAGAAACAGCCAATCCTTGACCAGGTGCAATGAAAGTGATGTTCTGGCTGATGAGTTGGTTTACCATTCAGTAGTGGGCACAAAATTTAACAGTAATAAATTCAGCTGATATTAGAACACTGCTTCCTAGATTCTGTTCTCTTCCAGAACAAGTCATTTGAATAGATGTAAGATTTAAACAAGAAAAAATCCCATACACTGGATATTAATATCATTAATATCCTGAAAAATGAATGTACTTGTCATACTTGGATAAATCTCAATCAAAAACAAATACTTCTAAAATCTTAAACATAAACCCATTAAAAGCAAAAGTAAGAGTATATCAGTGCATCAATAGGTCTATAGCTTAATGATGATAAAATACATTTATTTTACACAGTAAATATTTATTTCTCAACTTAATCTCCTTCCTTGTCAATTCACTATATTTAGTGATGACTCTTAATTATATAGATTGAACATTATTTATGAAAATTTTCAGATCACAATTTAGCTAATATGGCTGTTAATGATGCAACTTTTAGCCACTCTATCAGAAAACTGTTGAAAGCAATTCTCTGTGATAAAATAGAAATCTACATATAAAAATCACTTGTTGCTAAAATAAAAATAAATTTTTGCAATGCAATGCATTGAAATGAGATACACACAGACTTTAAGCAAAAATGAATAGTATCAAAGCAAAGGAGCAAATGACAAAAATGAACTTACTGCACATATGCCCTGCACAGCCATCCAGGTTTCAAGCATATTTCATGTTTTCAATTTAATAAAAATAAGTAGCCAATGGAATTGGTACATGCCAATGAATAAACACAGGCTTCTAGATTCTATACAAGCCCATAAAAACCAAACATTCATTCAACTTGGCAGAAGGGCTGACAGCAGTCAAGAGACAGGAGTCAACATAACTGTCCTGTCTTTTTTATCAAACCAACAGCAGATCTTGTCTCCCAAATTCACTTTCTCTCTTTCTCACTGGAAGACTATGGAATAGAAGTTCATTTAATTACAATCGAAAAGAAGAACTTTCTTTCATTTTACAACAAGTAATTACAGTTATAATTTGTGTGTCTTACATTTAAATAAATATCATCCTTTTATTTGAACATCGCAACAATCTTTTCTCTCATTTTGTCTATTCAAATGGTGACCCATGGAATATTTCCCCAACAAATGGTGACAACCAGACAAGAAACAAACACTGTATCGTTCTGTTCCCAACAGGCTTATATGTCTTTGTGTATGAAGATGGACCTTAAGTTAAATTGGTTTTGGTACGTTTTTAATTCTATCAGATCCATTAACTGACAGGAAAATATAAATGAGAACAAAATACAGGAAAACCTGTTCACTAGTTTCTTTTGTTGAAAACAATAAACAATGAAAAGAAAATGTTTTATCTATTACCTAAAGAAATGATTTTGAATGGAATTATATGCTGATTCCAAACCTACACTTAAAATTAGCCCAGCACATCAGGTTTTTGAGATGTAGATGGAGCATACTGTGTTCAAGGTAAGTATTATATTAATAGTAGATTAGCATGACCAATCCCAAAGATCACAATGGTGAAACAAGCAGATGATGATTACGACAGATCTCAACAGTTGAACCAGTGAATACAGAGAGTCATGCATGATGGAAATGCTACAGAAGGTCCCTTCCTGGCAAGCTGAGATCTACCATAAACAAATTCACATCATCGGCACTTTCTTCTACTCTGATTTTCTTTCACCTACAACCAACTCTTGCAAAGCTAAATGGTGATAGAGAATGAGTGATAGGGTAGCTGCACAAATTTAGTCATCAGCACCATCATCATAAAGGAAGTAATCAGCAAAAAAGAAATTAAATTCGTGGATACAAGAGAAAGCCCTCATCAACTACATGTAATATATCTATACTAAAGTCAAATAGTAAATATTATATTTATATTCAACAATATATTTATATTCAACAATATATTTATATTCAACAATATATTTATATTCAACAATATATTATTATTCAACAATATATTTATATTCAACAATATATTTATATTCAACAATATATTATTATTCAACAATATATTTATATTCAACAATATATTTATATTTACCAATATATTATTATTCAACAATATATTTATATTCAACAATATATTTATATTCAACAATATATTATTATTCAACAATATATTTATATTCAACAATATATTTATATTCAACAATATATTTATATCCAATGACAGGAAATAATTGAACAAATATAAAACATCCACTTTTTCTGATACTTTAGAAATGTTTGAAACAATTTTTCTTGTACTTGTGCATTGAGCTGGTATCTTGCTGTAGTTACCCATCATGTTTGGGTTAAACTGATATCTTGATTCCATCTTGGATATGTCCTGCTGGAATCTTTCATCCTATTCATTATCTACAATATCCAGATCTATTGCAATCAAGATAAGAATGAAAGGAGTACATTTTGAGAGACATCTAGTATCCCATTTTCTAATATGCTGTTAGGCATGAATCATGTTTGGGTTGAACTGAGTTTGATACCTTAATTTCTTAAGTACTGTTAGGATCTTGTTTATTAAATTTATGTGGTTATTTATTAAATCAATATAGTTTGCACTTCAATGATAGAAAGTTGGGTAAAATTGAACATTCATACCCACAAAAAACAAGATGTCAAAAGGACAGTTTTTCCATTGACATTTGATATTTTTTTAAAGCATGGTGATTATAATTGTAATAAGACCTAAACATATGAAAGTGAATTTATACATTTTTTTGCTCTTAAGAATTTACAACAAAAATAATAGATACTATTTATTTATTAGTTTGTTTATTGAAATCATTGGCAAAACAACAGCTAATTGCCAATTGATTTGAACTTTATGAAATGGTAAATAATAAGGTTTTCCTTATAGCAGTAAATGTTTATAAATTAATGAATAAAATTTTTACATCTTTATAAATTGATAAATGATAAATGTTGCATTGCATTAGTTTTTAAATATAAAATTATTCTTGTAAATAAACAATCTAATAAATAAATTATGTTTAATATTTTTGTTGTAAATTCTCAAAAACAAAAAATGTATAAATTACTTTTATCATATGTTTAGGTTTTATTACCATTCTGATCATTAATTTTTAAAACAATAAGCATTGCTGAGGAGTAAAGGTAATTAAAATAATAGCAAAATCAATGGAAAAATCATTCTTTTAACAATTCGTTTTATTGTCCAAGTTTGTCAAAAATTGTATATGATATGAATGAATCCCATAATACTAGTTTAAGTAGATATATATATTATTAACATACTTATCAAGAATATAAATATACTATGTACATATTTCAACAAGCTGACATAATGGAACATTTCTGAATATAGATTTGGAATACAAGACTTAGTCATTTGTATGGATCACAAACAAAAGGTTTCTTCTGTTTTTGTTACTCATTGTAATTAATATAAAACAAATTCTCCTCAAACATGTGCATGTAAATAACACAAAATCCTGAGTACAAACTTATAATCAGTGTAATTGATTCAGTCAAAAATTTTATGCTCTATCCAAGGAACAAAAACTTTACATGCCAAGTGAAATATGAATGTCAAATTTTTTTAAGTAGATTTCACCCTAACTGTAAGATTTAAAAATATCCAATTAAAACAGTGGCTATTTTATTCTGTTGAATTAAGTTTACTGGTAAAATTTTATAAATTAAATTTTTTTATTGTTTTCAAATTAAAAAAAATGTATTTACAGTCTGAAAAAAATCTCTAAATTTATATTTGTGGAAAATTTGAAAATTTAATCAACATCTTTTTTATATGCATTAAATCATTGGGTCAAATCAATGTATATGTAGCCCATGGGTTGAACCAGTGACTTGACCTAAAGGGTTGTGTATTCAATACGTGGCTACAGCATTTGGAGAGTTGCGTTAAATGGGAGATAAGTGGTACTGAGATAGGGCATGTGGCAAATTTCAAACTCCTGAAGAAGGTCGGAGTGTACAATGGTCAAAATAATGTGAATATGGCAACAAAGGTGAGGACAACAGTCCTAACAATGTAAATAATTATATCTCATCTCAGAAATATAGACAGGCATTTAATGATATTAGTTTATGTAAATATTATAATAAATTGCATTAACTAACACTTTGTAAATTTAAATATATTATAGAAAAATGTATAGCACACTTCTGATATTCTGATATGTGTAATTAGTAAACACAGATTCATACATATGTGTGTGTGTGGGGGGTAAACATATGCATATTATACATATTTGCATGCATAACAATATGTATATTTGGATATAAGTTACTACATAAGTGAACATACAAACATTTAGGTTAAATAATATTGTAATTATAAAATTAGGCATATGTGAGTATATATGTATGTATATGAATACTTTAAAAAGTAATATATATATATATATATATATATAAGTATACAGATTTGTATTGATTTCTTTTCCTCAGTCTGTGTTGCTAATGTATAAGAATATGCCTGAGGGCAGTAAAAATGGGTTGCCATTTGGGCATGTTTCAAATAGAATTATGTTATATTACCATTTTGGAATAGACAAAGTTGTAATGAGTTCACTTCATCAACCAATCATTTTAACATGACAGATTCTTTTTTATTTCATGCATAAATAGAGAAAGTTTTTAAGGAAATAAGCTACCCAAATTAACTATTGCCCAATTTCAATGAAATTATCATTGCTTCTTTTTCCTTTATTGATAGCATAAAATTATCTCTATTCAATAAAATTAATATGAGATTATCATCATCATCAATAAGAATAAGAAGAAGCATTATTTTTATTTCTTCAGAGGATATTAATATAACATGGCCCATCCTCAATCATTTGTGCTTATTTTAATAGTATTAAAAATCTATCTGTAGCAACCAATGAATACTTGTGCCATGTTATGTATGTAGGGGTCCTGTTTGAAATACTCAGACTGATTTTAATAATAAATTTGTTTATAATCCATAAATTAATCCTGTTATATAAATGATGAGTTACAGAAGCTTGTAATACATTAATCCTAAATAAGATGATTAAAATAAATCTAAACATTACAGAAAGAAACATAATCATACAAACAAACATTCTCTAAATCACATAGACATTACACTTGTAAAAATATGAAGATTTTGTTTTATTTGAAGAATCTCATGCTAGTAGAATATTCAAATCTGATAAAATTTTCAGTGTACTAAAAATGTAGTCATATATTAGATTTGGTATTGCTTAACTAAGCCACACTAGTGTATAAGATATCTACTTGTAAATGACTAAAATTCATATTATTAGTAATTCTAAATAATGATAAACATAAATTCGTTTTTAATGAAAAATATTCATTACCTTTCAAAATTATTTAAAAATCCTTATTGTTTATATACCTCATAATATCATGTATAGTATATATATTCAACAAATACACCGACACTTTCACCTACTTTAATGATTATATAGAGGGTGTCTCAAAAATGTATACACACTTTACAGGGCAACTTGCTTTCTTTTCAGATTTATACATTAGTATTACTAATGTTTTAGTATTACTAATGTTTTAGTATTACTAATGCCATGCAGGCTTAGATTTGAACAAAGGAAGTTCATCCTGAAATGCTACTGAAAGTAGGAAAATGCAGTTGAAGTTCAAAGGCAGTACAAAAGAGAGTTTCATTCAGATCCACTGACACGGATTACAATCTCATGAATTAGAGATAAGTTTGAAGCTGATGATACTGTACATGAAATACACTAGAACTGTTTCTGGAAAATCACTGATATCAACCATATCCTGTCAAGAAAGAAAGGGTAATGGAAAGTTTTCACAAAAGTTCAAGAAATCTATCAAAATGTTGATTAGTTTGTGATTCTACTGCATTGTGTTGTCAGCAATGTCTGGATCATAACTGTCATCAATTTGAAAATATTTGATGACAAAATCTTAAAAACATGCATTTATTTTAATACTGTCTTCATATGCATTATTTAAATTAGATATAGTTGGGTCTGCTTGCTTAAATTCCTTTTTGAAAAAGCTTCAAAATGGTTATACATTTTTTAGATACTCTATATATATTAAAATGTGACAGGAGAAATGAAATTAAAATCAGTTACATTTTAATGCTGACTATATTTGAACCTAGCATATATTAACTGAAGCTTTTTTTAATACTTTAATACCACAATCTTTACAATTACTCCACTACTTCCTTGCTTTGCTTTAGCTATTTTCATTTCTAACAAACTAAATATTCTAGAGCTAATAGGGAAAGTTAATAATTGAATACCAGATTTTACATTTTTCTTACATAAAATAGTTTTAGCAGTTTTAGAATTCAATCTATTTTTTAGATATTGAAAATGAAGAAAAAATAATTATCAGTGGTTATGAATTAAAACAATGATTATCAACAAATATATGTATTATGTATAAAAAAAATAAAGTGTTTACATTTGGAAAAAATGAAAATCAATTACTATTTTAATCTAAAAATAGATGATATCTCCAGTAATATATTTATAATGAAAATAATAATCTGAAGGATACTGTACTTGAAAATTTGTAATGCTAATTATATTGTGGCATATTTTAAAATTTGTCTTTTGAATTCAAATTTCAATGATTTATAAGTCTACTTTTCTGATACACTAAGAATTTATACTTATTAAGATTCAATGAAAACAGGATATCTTCAAATCCTAATGAAAATATGAAGCCTAACCAGAAAGTATCCAACCATATATTGAATATCTCAAAGTAGGTGTGTTGTTTGACATAGTTTGTTAGCCAATCAGTGGGCACTTTACTGTGTATGCATAAAGAGACCCTCAGTTATTAAGTCTTTAGCAGTGAGGTGCCATCCAATGTACTGAGTGACTGTGACATTCACAATAAATAAGAGAGAGAGTGATTCAGCAAATTATAAAGATTAGAAATAGATGGTGAAAATCAAATAGAATAATACTTCATGATTTCAAAAATTGATAGCCATATAACAATTTGAAAGTCAAATAACAATTTAAAAGCTATAAAGTATATAAAGTAAAATATTGCCTGTTAAATTTTGTCTAGCCTGAAACAAATTTGTATTATAAAAGTAATCAAATAAAAAGAAATATTTTCCTGACTATCTTGATCTTGTTAGATTATGACAAGTAGCATTTTTCTTCTAGATCTACTATTTTATGGATGACTATATAATAAGAGAGCAAATAATACAATTAATCTCTTTCAAAGAAAATTAAGTGATAATACTTATATAATATGTTAGTATTCATAATTAAGAACACAACAGTAAGAAAATTAAAAACAAATACAATAATAATGAATCAATCTGCCATTAACCAACATCTGTTTTTAACATCCATTTTGGCATTTTCTGTTCTATTGCCATGACTATGTGTTCCATTGGGAAAGAGGAAAACAAATATTTATTATACTTCATTATTAAATAGAAATGCTTCTATACACATGCATTTGTATCTATATTTTAAGCATACATTTCTTAATTTAAAAAATACACTTAAATTTTTTTAAATTAGTTTTAAAAGTATATTTAAAATAAATCCTATTTTGAAGGATGATGTCATTATCTGGGCTAATTTTAATTAAAAATAAAGTATTTCTCATGCAATAAGATAACAATTTACATTCTCTTAAATTTCTTCATTTATACAAAATACTCACTGGCTTCTCCTACTTTTCACTTGTGTATTTATTTATTTTTGGCAAGCAAAACCTCTTAGATTTATTTCTTTTCATTAAATTGCAAGAAAAATAGCTTCCCAGATGAGTTTCTATGAAATAATTGATGGAAAGCAGTAAATATCAAGCCTGCTTTTGGAAGTGGAAGTAAGATAATTTGACTCCAAATAGCAAATTGTTATTAGCCAGAAAATAACATTCAATAATAGGATATGTTCTTCACTTTGATTTCAGGCCAGTGGATAATTTTCTTAAGTTTTTGAAAAGCTATATATGAACTGGTTTAAATAGTAAAAGAAAATATTAGATTTCTGTACAAATATTTTTGATTAAAATGTACAATATATGTACATTGTGCCTATTATAATCCCTTTTCTTTAATTTCATGATCTCATATTGTTATGAGAAATATAATCAATTCCGCATCTACTTGAAAAAACATTTTTATAATTCATAATTATGCAATATTTTGACAACTTCTGTTGAATTGAAATTTTTTGGTGCTCACATCTAATACATAATTTACTAAATCTCATTCTCCAGTCCAGATTGAAAAAAATCTGTGCAGCAATTAAACTAAAAATTCCTAAAGCAATTCAACATTCAATCAATTACATATAAACTTAGATTAATCTAATTTGAAAATTCAATCAAATATTATGCAAAACAAAGCTACTCAAAACCAATAAAAAATTCCATGTGTGGCATAATTTACCATTTGTGCATTTAATCAAGTTAAAAATTCATATCATTCAAACATCAACAAAAAGTAACATTTCATTGAAAATGAATCAAAACCACATTTAATTTACTGGGTTTAGTTACTGAAATTTTGCATAGTATAAAATTAGCATCTTCATTAAAAGTTAAGTTTTTTGTCTTTTTTTATAGTAGACTGTTTGGTAGCAATCTCACTACAGTACAGACGAAATGCTTCAAAGAAATTCATAATTTAAGTACCAACTGCTGGAGGTTCTATAAGTGGATTTGTTATCAACATTTTGATGAAAGCATGAAAAACTTAATGCGAACTTCTAAAAATCAGTCTAACCAAGAATTTATCAAAATCATTTCTAAATTCAAGTTCATAAACATCAAATGCAAACCAAAGTTTCATAATTTCTAAACATGCACTAATTTTGCTATAAGAACTGAAGGTTCTTACCATTCTAAAAGCAAGTTAATTTCTTGTTCTTGATTTATGGCTGGAAATTATGTTGAAAACATTATGAATTATTAACATTGCTACTTGGTAGGTGACAACACAGACTGAAATGTTGACAAATCCGACCAGTGAGTATGCTGTATATGGAGTCGCACTTGCCAATAATAATAGTCAAAGGAAAAGGATGAGATTGGGTTCTATGAGTTGGGGGGGGGGGGGCAAATAGAGTTTAAATCTGGCTGTGGCATTTGCCAAGTAGCTTCAGTAAATATCATAGTATAATATGATATTATATCCTATAAAACTTTTTGTTATTAATTCTAAAATGGTCAAATGGTCAAATGGCAAAGTTAGGAATTATTTTTTAATGAAATCCCTCTAAAAAGGATAATCATTCATTTCATTTAAGAAGCTTCATTTTTCTTGTCAGATTTCATATTTTGTATTATAAAATTACTTTTCATAAACACACTAACTGCAACCTCAAAGTTATTAATGATTTCTCGGTTTCTTTTGAGATTAAGCATTTATATTTTTCCTTTGAAGATGGTTCTTTTCATCATAAATTTATATGAAAACAATCCTTATTGTTTTTATATTATTTGTATACTATATTTTATAAAAAGAAAGTTAGGACAATGAAATGGTTCTAATTAGTAATTAAGCATCTTGAAAATACAAGCATTTTTATTTCCAAAAATTTTAAACATATTTATTTTTAATTTTATAAAATTTTTAAAAATTTGTTCTTACAACTGAAAAGCTTTTAATATATTCCAGTTGAAATTAACAAAAATTAATTTATGGATACTTATATAATCTCAGAAAATTTTACAACTCAAAATAGTTTAAATTTTTTGCTACATTTTTTATATATTTATATTATTTCACGCTAAGCAAGGCAATAATGTCACTGAGAACAGAGGTTATTGAGAGAGAAAAAGAATGACAAAATCTTAATGAAGAGGAATGGCAGTAAAAGAATAAGATTCAGGAAGAAGAAGATTGTGATTGACATTGAAGCAAGATACTGGAAGAAATAAACTATTAGAATAGAATTTACAGTTACAACTAGCTATTTCCACATTAAAACAATGAGACTCAGATAGTATCTAATAGTATACTTAAATTCATCTGGGTGATGTATCAAGGAGGAGAGCTCATGAGAAAAAAATGCCATGAAAATATCTATAGAAAGACATTGGGAAGCCATATCTGAACAATGGGAATATGACTTGAGATACCAGGTTTGAACTGATAACAGTACAGATGTATTTTGTTGAGAATCTTCAGAGATATGGTAGAAGCACCAGGCCAGATATGATAACAGTATTCAATGCACAGATGAATGATCAATTTATAAATGTGCAAGATGGATTCTGGCAAGAAAAGTTAACTTGATATGACACAGTGAACCAACTTACAGCAGAACTAACAATTGATTTATTATGATCACACCATTTCATGTCAATAGAAAATCTGAGACTAAGAAGGTGCAATGAGCTGTTCTGGGGGTTTAAGTTTGAAGGTATTAAAATATACAACTCATTACTTGCTCCCAGTTAATTGATTGAATGTCATTTTCAAGAACAGCTGCTAGTTTTACCTTGTCTGACCTATCAGACTTACTTTTAAGACAGGAGTAAATAGTTGTGTCATCAGCATATATATTGAGTCAGGGACTGATAACACCAAGAAAGTCATTGGCAAAAATAAGAAACAATGTAAGTCCAAGGATCAAGCCTTGGAGGACCCCTGCATTAATGTGAAAGGATCTAGAAGCATGGCCATTCAATACCACTTTCATTATATGATTTATTAAGAATGACTGGATTGTCAAATATTTGACCAGAGACACACTATCCCATGAGCTTGAAAAGAAGACCAGCGTACCAAACCCTGTTCAATGCCAAGATATCTAAAACTACAACTTGAATCTCATTATTCTTATCTAAAGCTTGATAGACAAATTCTGTAATAACCGTTGGTATGAATGTTAATAAAATTTGAATTAGATTTAATGTTTTTTGTACTTTTAATAAATGTAGAAATCTAAATCTTCATGTTTAAGCTATTTCCAAACTAGAACTAATATGAGTCAGCAGAAAAATCAAAAGATAATATGTCAGATATTTTGTGATACTTTTCATGAAATTGTCATTAAAATCATGTGTAGTCCATGAGTACACAAACATACAAACTTGGCAGGATTAGTCATGCTTAAAAACTCAGTTAATCTACCTTCACTATAAAATTTAGAAATATTGCATCAGAATTCAATTGTATTTATCTACATGTTAGTTCTATATATAAAGAACTTGTCTCTTTTACTGGGTTGGATTATGAAGAATGGTATGGTTTCCAAAAAGTGAGTAGAAAATGTAACAAAACTGAACAGTAATTTAAAATTCTTAAATGATTAAATCAATTAGATATAAAGGAAGAAAAATATTACTTATAGTTACAATATTTACTAAATCTTAAATTACATTGAAGATATGCAGAAATTGTTTAAAGTGCTGAAGCAGCAAATATGATTCTAACTGATTATATTCTATGTTGACAGAAAATGAGATTGTAGCATTTTGAAGGATGATGTTGATTTAGATCTGGGTACAGTATATGAATGCTTATGGGTATTTTGATAACTTTTTCAAAGTCTTTGGCTACCTTGTAACATAGCATTCCTCATACCAGTGCACCATCTATCCATGCTGTGGTAATGTCCATTGTAGCAAAAGAATCCAATTCAAGCATGCCACACAGATATGCACATGCACTTTTGGTTTAATTGGAACTGTTTAAGATTAATTAAATTATGAGCCTTTGAGAGGTGAGATGGTGATGTTGGAGAATTGCTGAGTATATTTTATGTAACATGCTTTGATTTTGGCAACAGTGGCCAAATGAACATGCCTACACCTGCAAATCAAGTTCTTGATGGCCATATATTGTAGATATTAGATTGTAACTAAAGTAATAGCAGACTGTATGGTGTCACAGCCTGTATCTGAGCAAATGTAACCTTGACATTGTCAACATATACTGATAGAAATTACTTATTTTCAACAGGAATATGGACATAAGTCCACTGATACTACAACACTGTCATGCACATCACCAATGATATCATGAAAGGGTCACATAAGTAATTCTAATGCTGCTTTTTAGTGTTCAGTGATGGCATGCAAAAGATAGTCTTTTGTGTGTGTTGCTGACCTGAAGAGTTACATCTTGTAGACTGTATACACTCATGAAACACAGACCCAATTTCTGGCATCATTGTGTGGATTGCCTGAATTACACTCACTCACTCACTCACTCACTCACTCACTCACATACATACATATATTTGGTTTTCATAAAAGGAAAATTACAAAGGATCATTCATATATGTTTAGAACAAGATAATGCCAAACTACATGATGTTCATGCTACACCTAAAACAAAATGGTATGGAATAATGTATTGCAGGATGATATTCACCATCCGTACAATCATACACATGTGATTGTATAAGTCAGTGTTCAGATGTACTTAAATAGCAAGTCATATAATTGATAATTCATCTTATACCTTAAAATTTTATAAAATGACATATCCAACCAACTCTTCAAACTCTTTCAGTCAGTTTTTCTTTTACAATGTGGTTACAAAACAAAGTGTTTTTGTTTAGGGATTTATTATTTGAACATATTCTAAGACAGTTAAATTAATAGATAAATTGATAAACAAGAAAAATAATACTTTATCAATACTTTTCTTAATAAAAATGTTTAAATGCAGGTCAGTGATTTTCTTATAACCATTTTCTATTAAATTAGTCACTATAAAATATAGAAATAGATAGGTTTGCCTATCATTTGGTTCACCCTCCTCTTTGATCTTTTGAACAGGAGTATAGGCTTATCCCTTGTTTCCTGTTTAGGATTGGGTTTCCAGTTCATTCTAAAGTCTGCTTCAATTCTTCACACCTAATGTCTCTATCTGAACTCTGAAATTTTATTTGCAAATTAAATCTTGACCTCTTCATGCCTAGAAATAACTGTATATATTTCATAGTATGATGGCCTTTCTTATGCTAATACAACTCCACACAGTAACCCACTACCTTGAGTGGCCCTTGGGCCTTGTATTGGCTGAACATTACAAACAAAAAATACCTATACATCTTTAACGTAAGCATTACAATGATCCAAGAATCCAATTGACTTCATTCCTACTAAGAATTACAGTTTACAAATTGTACTTAGATCTGAATCGACAACAGCTTAGTTATCAATATATTATTCTTTGAATGATGAAGTTATACTAATCTTGCTTTCCTTTGTTGACAGACAGTTCACACTTAATCGCAGTGGGTGTAAATCATCAGTAGTTTCTATAATACTTATCAGGTATACAACAGTTGTAATAATACACTGGACTAATGTCAAAAGAGCAACTTTTTCTTGACTGATTGGAATTCAGAGAAATTCAAGTAACAAAGAATTCAAAACAAGTCTGATTAAGTTTCACACAACAAATTGTCTAAAGAGAAAATATCCACAGGAATTAGTTGTGACAGAAAGATATAAAGATGTGAAAATAACAAAACCTATTTGGAATATGATAACATTGCATCTTTTGAACTATGAGTATTATTTCATTATTTAGACTAAATCAAATGAAAATGATATATTCAAAAATAAAAAAGACTATTTTTATATTATTTTTTTCATTTAGAGCATGTAATATACATGACAAAATCAGAAGTGACAGTGAAGTGACCCCTGCCTCTACATACACACTTTATTTTATTACCAGCAAAGTAGCTGTACAAATATGACCCAATTATGCAATTATTTATGTTTGTTTCAGTTGTAATTTTTTATTGAATATTTAAGGTCTGTATGACAGTTTGTAGGTCTTTGATTTTTTTTTCTTTCTCATACTCTTTGCTACTTTTCCTCAACAATAGGTATTTTCTTTTATTCAAATCTTCCATGATAAAAATAAAAATTCACTCATCAATTTCAAATTTAACTAACCAATATATATATATATATATATATATATATATATAGGTATGGATATCAATAAATATACATGTGAATATACATCTAAGAAGTTCATTACATGCACCTGATGATTGCATAGGGCATGAAACTCCCTTAATAAGGTGGTAAAAATCTGCTAATAAGGTATTATTCTCTTCCTTCCCTTGATTGTTACATTAATTTTTAGCCTAAATTTATTGATGACAGTTAGAATTTAATTTTATACACATGATACCCTTAAGTTTATTTCTACCAACTCCCCTTCAGGCAAGCTGCCTTCCACTCCTATTCTTCCTCCATCTCGTCTCTGCTTTTTCCTTTTCTAAACTATTATTTTCTGTCACATTAGAATTTCTTCATTTTTTGTCTGGCTGGGGTTCATAATACAGGTTCTTAGAACCTGTAGAAATAGCTATTCTCCAAATGTAAAATACTGAATTTGCATATGAAATATATATATATATATATATATTAGTCATCCACATACAAGCCTGTTTTGCTATATCACATGCCAGTCAACATGGTTAGACACATCTACTTGCTTCCAGCCAGGAT
>JBBBDQ010000756.1:1650000-1720000 GCA_037127315.1 Ascarosepion bandense
TTTCAGCTGTCTCTTCCTGATGCTCAGTATTAATTTCCTTTTCATTTCCATCCTTTCCAAAACCTCATCATTGCTCACATGCTCGATCCATGATATTCGCAGCATCCTTCTGTAGAAACACATTTCAGTTACTTCAAGTTTTTCCTTCATCTTCGATGATATTGTCCAGCATTCACTGCCATATTGAAGAACCGATATCATATAGCTATCCAGTACTCTCTTCTTTGTTTTTAGCAAAATTGTCCTGTTTCTTAATACTTTACTCAACTTCTGGAATGCTACCGTCACCATGCCAATTTGCCTTCGGATCTCTGTGTTGCACTTTTTGTCTTCTGTTGTAACACTTTCCAGGTATTTCAATTTTTGTACCTGCTTGATTTTAGTATCCCCCACCTGTATTTGGCATATTGGGCTGCCCTTTTTACTGATGACCATGCATTCAGTTTTCTTGCAGTTTATTTGTAGTCCTTTCTTGTCACTCTTTTCAGCTACCTTCTGCAGGAGGTCTTGTAGTTTCCTTTCTGTGTCTGCTATCAGCACTGTATAATCTGCATACCTTAGGTTGTTTAAATTGTGGCCTAAAAAATACATATATGTGTTTATATATAGACGCACATATATGTATTTCTTTTAGATGTTACATGCACACACACACACATGCACTCTGAAGCATATATATATATATATATATATATATGTCCATATACACTTTTAAGTGTGTATGCGTATATAATATTTTTCTCTATATTTCTGAGATGAGGTATTTACATTGTTCATACTGTTGTCTTTGTTGTATTCATTATTCATGACTTTTTTGGCTGTTGCTTCAAGTGACTGGAAATTTGAACCAAACCCTTTATTTTAATCACTGGGTTAGATTGTTCTTCTTCATGTTTACTTCCAGATGTAATAGATATCTCCATTTTACTTGACTCTTTAAGTTTTTGTTCAACACTACTGTCACCAGGTATTGAACTCACAACTCTTTGGGTCAAGTCACTGGATCCAACAAATGCTTTTATCCACTGGGCCATGATAATAGTTGAAGCTGTGTTTGACAATATATCTGCAGATTTTTATTGAATATGCAATATGAAATATTATGTTAATTCTTTTGTTTTATAATATAATTTTCATTTTTGTTTCTAAATAGCTTTTCAGAGTTTATGTTTTTCTCTTCTCATGATGGTAAAGTAGCTCTTATTAAGCACTAATCAAATGTTTTCAAACTTGTAACAGATTTTCTAAAATTTGCTGCAAATGAAACTAACAAGTTAATGTGAAAATAAGATTCCTATAAAGAAATCTTAAACTATTTGCTAAACATTTTTGTTCATGATCTTTATCTGGAATATGCAACTGAGAGTGAAATTCCATATCAAGTATAATGGAAAAATAACTTCACTTATAACTGATATTTCTATTAATTTTTCCTTCCTTGTACAGTTTACAAACAAATATAGAAACTAGTCAAAAATTAGATTTATTTCTTATCATAAGAAGTTCTATGCTAAGAAAATAACTCAATGTAGAAAAAATTAACTTTCTTTTTACATGGGAAGCATAAAGGGAATATATTTATTGTCCATCAATTCCAACAAGACAGATACTGCCACAATGTTCATGACATATAGGATGAGAAAAAGACTAAGATACATAAAAAAAAGGTTGGAATAAGAAAAGAAGCTAAAGCTTTATCTGTCAGATAAATTTGATAAGAATAATCAAGTGTCTAAAAATAAAAAAAAATGAGCATAAAAAGGTTGGATTCTTATTAAGAGCCAATGGTTATAGGAAGTTGAATTGTGTGAATGGAAATATTAAATACTGTAATAAAAATTATATATATATATCTGTATATCAAATTATACACACCTCTGAACATAAAAAAATTCTTCCTGAGTATTCTCTGAAATTCTGACATTTGAATTAATCAAACCTATACATATATCTTAAGGGTTCCAATCACAACATTTTGGTTTGTGCATTCTCTTGTTATCTGGTCTTTTTTTATAATCATTTTACCCCAAGCAAGGCAGGATTGCCACTGGTTTGCAAGGAGTTACAGTTAGAGAAAAAACAAGGTAAATGGGATTTTAAAGTAAGGATTAAAAAAGGATGTAAATCAAAGAGATAAAAGATGTCAATTGACATTGCATTAAAACTTTTGGAGATTATAGTTATCAGGGAAGCAAGCAAATGGAAGGGAGTTACAAAAATGGGAAGTGTGAGAAAAGAAACTATTAGAATAGAAGAGGTGGTTACATTTAACTATTTCGATGGTGTGGTAACTTGAGGCCAGTCTAGTAGCATGCTTAAATATGTGTGGTCAGGAAACCAGGAATAAAAAAGAGCAGTTGTCATGAAAATACTTGTAGAAAAGACAGAGTAAAGCCACATCCCATTGGTGAGAAAGTGACTGAAGGCAGACTGCCAAGTCAGGATTGATTATATTGCAGATTCTTCTTTGGATTTTGTTGAGAACCTCAAGATATATATATTATATCTGTTAAACTTCAGGTAGTTTCAAATGGAATCTTTTATTTAGTGGTATGATTTTTCTTTTTCTCATAGTAATTGTGTCCAGAATCCTACTTAAGATTTGAATTCACAATATTTTCATTTTGTTATTTTTTCTAACAATGATTCAGTTTGTATGCATTGATATTTCCATAAAATGATATCTTTCTTTGTTGTCCAGTAAATCCATAAGATTTTGTGAATTATCCAGTCTAGACTTCATGTCTTCAGAAACCGGACAGCTTGAACAAATAATTTTATCCTTTTATTCATTGTTCCATAGAGAAAAAAAATAGTAGTTTATATATCTTTAAACTTAATTTTCATGGAATTCTATTTTGATTTGCTTATATATAATCTTTTCAAGTACTTATTGCTATTTATTTCTTTATTCAACTTATGGTCCAAACATGGTGAAAATTTAATAAACAGATGTCTAATCAAACAATGTAGCTACTAAACACAACATTTATAGTAATGAGAAATAACATTGTATTAAAATCCATCAATCCCTTGGAAATTATTTTGGTTACATTTTAGATATGAAGATAAAGTTAGTAAAAAATTGTAATGAAAGATGTTCTTTTTTTCATAAGGTTAATTGAAATGTGCCTCACTGCGCAGTCACTCATTTCTGAGCAGCCTAAAAGCACATCAGGCTATGCATTGGTTTTCTCTATATAAGAGGGATACAGGTTTGAACCCTTACAAAGGGCACATTTTCTTTATTAAAGATTCTAAATTAAAGCTAGGCTGGTAGATATCAGTTATTCTGTTTAAAATCAGAAATATCTACTCAAACATATGTATATCTACTAAATACAGCATTTATAGTAATCACACACACACACACACACACACACACACACACACACACACACACACACACATGCCTGCATGGACATGCATATGAGATGAGTATGCAAAATAGGTGCTAAGCAACTCTTGGCTGATATTTGGTTATTGAAATACTGATTTTAGACAGCACTTTTTTTAACACACATTCTGTATATATACATTATATCTTTATACATGTCAGATTGTATATTAATAACTCATGTATGTCTGAAAAAAGATATTATGAGTGAAGGGAACTGACTTGTGCAGCTTATGACATAAAGTACTTCTTCAAAGGCTATTTAAAGTCACAAGAGGAATATCTCTCAATGTAACTAACAACAAGCCTGACAAAACTCTTGAGGCTTTATATATATATATATATATATATATATATGTGCCAAACATTTTGTCTCTTGAACTGCAATCAATTGTGGACATACAGACTGCAAAGATAATTCAAATTGATGGTCTTATTGAGCATCAAGATGACAACCATCATACCAATAACGCACACAGCTGCACTCATACATTTTTATATGCTTGAAGGATATGGCTACTATTACTCCAACTACCATCACCACCATAACTACTCTGTAGACAATAGCCCAGTACTAATATCAGTATGAACTTATAAAGATGAATTATCATAAAAGAGAAGACATTGATAAAAATGATAAATATTATATTTTTAAAAGAAATATGCCTAAAAAACAAATTCTTATTGAACGTAATAATTGAATAAGAATTCCGATTCACCAGGTACCATCCTAATGTCAAAAGGTTGGCGGCAAAGAAACGACTTTTCAATTGTTTGTCTTAAAAAGAAGGCTGGCAATACTTCTCTCTCTTTACCCTTCTGCTTTTCCTCTCTCTCACACTCTTTCTCTCTCTCACTGAATGTCTCTATCATTTCTTCATGTTGTTTTCTCTCCTGATTACACTTTCTGCAATAGACTGGTTGCCAGCCAAGGCTATAGAACCCAATCTGTCCTGTTATTTAACCCATAACTGGAGAGAATAGACAGATTAATATCTTTCCCAAGGGTATTATCCCGTATGTGAATGCAACGAATTCAAATGGAATTTGAACTCAGCTCCCCGATTTCTCGTTCCGAGCCGATATCCATTGCACCACAACGCACATGTGTGTACATTTCTATTATATTTAAAACAACATATTAAATGTATATATTTGTATTTAAATTATATTCATATGTTTGTATTTGGATCTATGTACGTTTGTATATATGTATTTTTTTTCACCATTGATAATAAATGAATTGCTCCACTATAATTACAATACAGTATAAATATCAATATTCAAATTTTGACATGAACAGTTTTTAATCATCCCCTTGTTTAATATAAATTTTAGCTCTGTTATTATATATTGAGTACTTTTTTATCAGCACCAGTGCTAAATGTGTGATACTTTATATTTATACACACTAATATATATATATATATATATATATATATGTATGTGTGTGTGTGTGTATGTGTGTTTGTGTGTGTGCATGTGTTACTTTATTTATTTATAAAAATCAGTTATTTTAAATCGCCTGATAACACCAAAAAGTAGAAACCAGGGTTGAGTAATAACTCATTTACAAATAAAAAATATTCAAAAGATCTACAATATAATTGTATTGAGCACTTTTTAATACGACAGTGTACTGGTCTAAGAAGAGATGCAGGAGATTCTGAAGTCATCCAGAGGGGGTGATTGAAGCCAATGGCAATTTTATTGAATAAATTTACTCTTTAGTTTATCAAGATATTTTTGTGTAATTTTGGCAAATATATCTGTTAAAATGAGATGTCAATGTTATTTTCATCTTTGTGTTATTCAGACAACAATTCATCTATCACACCTTGTATATATAGGTAAGTCAATAATTCTTAGCCTAAAGATAAAAAAGCATTTTTGCACAACAATTATTTACTATTCAATATTATCCCCTTCATTGTCAATGCACTTAACCTATTACTGCTCCATTAAGCACATCACATAGATTGAACATTATACAGTGAAAATTTCAGATTAAAATTCAACTAATGACTATGTTAATCTCCATTTTTCTTGATATCACCCTCGTATATATACACAGTCAAATTGCTGATATTCCATGATGAGTGGACAGAGTGATTTCTGGCAGATTCATATCTGAAACTTTAGAGTCAGGATACTGAATTTAACACTAATCAGCTCAGTGGCAAATTTTATATCTGTATCAATTATATATATAATGCATCACACACACAGACACACACACACACACACACACACACACACAGACACACACACACACACACATATTTTATTTTCTGCATGGATGAAGAAAATAAAATAATATACAATGGCCATTTGATATAAAGAAAAATAGCCAGTATAAGTTAATGATATCTCAGTCTCCTTCAAAATTCTCCCCTTGGGACCTAACACACTTGTCCCAGTCCCTCACCCACTTTTCTCCCTGAAATTTAAACAGTGATTTTAGCCTTGGAAAAAAAAAACCAGAAGTTGCAGCAAACCAAATATAACTTGCCAAATGCCCCTGATGTGATATTCTGACAAAAAAAAGAGAAAACAGTACACAATATGAGAAATCTAATCAATCACTTGTTATGTACTAGTCACGCAGAACCCACATTCAATTAGTGGCTTTTCACTGATGCTTGAGTAACTTCATGGGCGAGTGTATGTTCATGCAGATACCCCTCTGATATATTGCCAATTTGCATCAAGGCCATGCAACCAGTATTTGAGATATTCAACAAAATATCTTGATACTTTCTGCACAGTACTTATATATATTTAATACATTTTAAATCCATAGTATTGTAATTTTAATGATATTGTTCTAATGATAAAATGTTTTCTAAAAAAAATATTTATTATCAGTATTTACACTTTTTATATTCATATTATTGTCCTCATCTTTGTTGTTTTTATCACAATATTTTGGTTGTTGTGCTCTCCAGCCTACTCAATGTTCAAAATGTGATAAGAAAGACAAAGATGAGAACAATAGTCCAAATATAAATTGTATAAACAATGATAATTCCTCATCCCAGAAATTCAGACAAATTTATTGTCAGATAAACAAACTTTGCTTTGTTGTTTCTCATGCAAATATATGTAGATAAATATCTGTAAATAGATTATGGTATTAGTTAATTGATGGCCAATAAATAATAATTTGAATTGACTATGTGTATACATTTGTACAAATTTCAAGCATGAGTCAACATAAAAGTGAATCACTTGATTTTCCTAATACCATTCTTATCAACCTCAGCTCACTCAAAGAAAATTTACAGTAAACTGCAAGAAACCTTATACACATTTTTAGATAACAAGTTGTGAATTTTGATATATAATTTGGTCAACGTTTTTGACACACATCATTAATTTTTGATGACTTGTGTCTTTTTTGCATCAATGCAGTAATTTCATCAGAAGAATTAGATAAAGACAAATACAAATAATGTAGCTCAGTTGATTTACAACTCACCCACCCAATGAAATAAAAAAAAAATAAGGAAAACTATAGGTTAAGAAAAAAAAGTTTAGCCATATTCTCTTTTACACACACACACACACACACACACACACATTCATACACACTGAACACAGAATTGTTGTGCACTTTGTGTGTGGGGGGTATTGGTATGCGCAAATAAAAGATATATAGATATTTGAGTCTGCATGAAGAAAATAACCAAAAATATTTGACAAAACATGATGATAATAAAATATATTGTAACATTTATCTTTTGGAGAACTTATATTTGGTCAAAAAGCAAAAAATAACTTTGCATGTCTGTACATAACAGTGATGTGAAAAATCTACATAGTTAAGAACAATGCAGAGTAAATGACAACCATTTGTCAGGAGAACATCAAGATTTCAATCATGCAACACAAATATGAGGAAAGGTAAAATGAATTGGCAGGAGTTGAACCCAGTATAAAAGCAAATGCAGAGAGTGAAGTGTGTAAGGAGATAGGATAAATTCAGAGCAATATCAAAATGAAAAAAAAAATGTAAGGGACACCTTTTGACCCTTTGGCCAGGAGAAAAGAGATATCCAGACAGTTATAAATTCATAGTCATATGAGACCAGCCAGATAGTTTGTCAGGAACACGCTTTCAGTCTTGCTTGAATAAGACTACAGCTAGAGAATGTGAATAACCGGTGTGGCGAGGAGTAAAAGAGAATCAGCTGTCTTGTAGGATTATAGTCAAAATATCAGGAAAATTGGAAGCAGGCAGTAATACAAGAATTAGATAACCACATGAAAATCTTTGCTCTGCTCTTTGTAGAACAGATCACTTTATGCTTAGTTGATACAAGTACAAAAATAAATGAATTCTCAAAGTAAAAATCACTGAACAATTAATGTACTTATTTTACAGGTTTTTCAAATAAAAAGTTACTGAAGCATTACTCAATGTAAATTCATAGTAAACACTTATACATCTGATTTCATCTGTCGTTTAGTAATAAATAATTTCTAAGATAATTACTAAGTCATTGTTTCATTCAACTTAACAAATAATAAAACATAAAAGAGAAGAAGCAAATGTTATCATAAAACTAAAGGGAGTTATTTGTTGGGATCTTTTTCAAGTGCAGTGAAAAATTTTATTTCTTCAGTCAAGTATTTTCAAAGATCAACATATAGTATATGTTTATTTTTTTATTATTGAATTATGATAATATTCTATTTAATAAATAGAAATACTCTGAACCTGATTTATGTATTTTTATTGAATAGATAGCAAGTAATGTAAAGTGGAATCAACTATAAGAGTTCAAACTTTGGACTAGTCTCTTGAGAAAAGCATGAATTCATCTCTTTTCACCTGAACCCATCTATGGGTTAAACTATGATCTTAAGAGAATTAAATCTCAGAATTCCAAATCATGAGAAATCAGAAATCAGTCCACCATTTTTTCAAGAATGCATAGTAATTCAAAGATAATAATGAACATAAGGCTGTGGAGATTCATGATTACCTATGTTCTGAAGAAACATGACATTAAAAAAAACCTTGAAAGAACAATTGTAATGGTTAACACACTGGTTACCCATACTCTTGATGATGGTTTTGATCTTAACTGGATACACCGGATGTTTTATATATACATTCTTGTGTTGAACTGAGCATTGTTCAAGTAAATCTGAATGTAAAAGAATGGTTCATTTCTTATGATATTAGTCTATATGTAAAAAGCTTCTGAGATTTTTGTATGATACATGGGTAAACATGCAAGCACACTCTAGTTAAAAGGGTTATTATATTTGTATCAGATTTCTGACATATAAGTTCTTTACATAAATATTGTCTAAAGTTCTTGGATTAGTTATTATCACTAATCTATAAGTTGTCCTGTCTAATATTCTTGTTCTACTTGCTTTTATCACCATATTTCAGATGAAGCTTTCTTTAGTCTTCCATAAGTGTGTCATCTGATAGGAAGAGGAAGAGGTGGCCATTACTAATAGGTCCAGAACTGGACATCTGAGATTCTTGCAAGCAGCATCAATTTTAGGAGTAGATCAAGAAATCAGGCTGGCGGTTGTGAATAGAGTCATATACATAAATGTGTGTGTGTGTGTGTGTGTGTGTGTGTGTGTGTGTGTGTGAACACTGAGGTCTTCATTTGATGTTGACCTCAATATCTACTCTTGTATTTATATATATATATATATATACACTATAAATATAACATTCCATAAAACTATATATATCGATCACAGCTTAAAGCTACACTGATAATCTAGCTGCACTGAGGAGCTGTGATACAGTGAAACAGGCTTGTCTACAGATGATTATTCATTGACCTCACTAGTTGATAGAGCATTTTAGAGAGGGTGGTTGATTTCATGTTAGACAGTGACTGCTTATGGCTTTACGCTATGTTCTTTGACTACCAGATTGTGTTATGGTTTGGCTATTAAATTGAATGCTCTAAGTCATTGGTGTTTGTTAACATCCTGTGAATAATCCACTGTGAAAAGCTATCTATCTCTTCCATGTATGCATAGCCCAGTGGTAAGTTGTTCATCTAATGACAAATTAGTCGGATTTCAATCCCAGCTTGAAGCTACACTGATAATCTAGCTGCACTGAGAAGCTGTGATACAGCAAAACAGGCTTGTCTGCAGATAATTATATATATATATATATATATATATATATATATATATAAAACATGACAACCTCAAATATTGTACCAAACTGGCTAGCCATGTGTGAAAATTAAAACTGAAAAATGGAAAAGACCCTGATATAATTTGGAGCATAGTGAAAATAGCAAAACCATACAACAGTGGCAATGTATGCAGACTGTGCCAGGAGGAAAAGTTAGCTATTATTTTGTTCCCAGAAAAAAAATATTACTAAATGAAAGATCAGGAATTATGTCTAAATGTAATCATACTCATAAATACTTACCAGGATCATACAAACATGGATGAAAGTGTTCTAAGTTCCTTAAATAACTTCTTCCTTAAGTTTGAAAATTTCAGTTGTGTGTTCATAAAAATCCCTGTCCAAGCATATGAAAAACAGTAAAATCATTTATTGTAAATCACCTGAAAATACCAAAAGGTATAACCTAGGTTATGGAAATAACTCATTTCCAAATAAAACTATTTTAAAATTCTGGCATTCTCACATTTATATATACACATTAATCCTCTCAGTATACTGGCAATTGACAAGTGATACTATATTTTTCAGCTACTGGTTGTCCTAGCAATGTTTTTTTTTTTACAAAACATCATTATTCACATCACCTTAAACTCTACCTTCATGTGTAGCTTTTTTATATTCAAAGGACCAGTTTTCTTTATTTGATGCAACCTCCACCAGTGAAGTTTCTTATTTATCTTATTTATTTATTTAGACCTCATCCCAGAGAAGACCTGTTCTTTTTTCTTTCCTCCTCATTATCCATATTGAATTTCAAAACCAAAAATAAGGAATACCTTATTGAGACTAGAAGTTGGTCATTTTTAAAATATGTATGTAAAAGAACTTACTAGATATGATCAGTACTTTGATTCAGTGGAAAATATTGATTATTTAAAGAATTTTCAAAAATGTTTTACATTGTTATATGCTTGCAGTTGATCCATTTTTAATCAGATTGTTCTTTAGGATAAATGTGTGAAGAAAGATTAAGAGAAATCAATAGCGTTCATCATGTCTATCAATGTTAGTTGCACTGTTATTGTACTTTGTCTCTAACCAAAAGTGATTTGTTCCTGCAAATGTCATTGATCTCTGGCTATCCCTTATATTACAATGTTTCAGGTACATGAAAAGAGTCACCCTTATTCAGTGACATATACAAAACCATAGATACATTATCTGAAAAATTAAAATGTGTTTGTTTCATTCAAAAATTAAAATATATCTTTTTGTTTGCAATGAGAACAGCCATAATGTATAAAATGAAGCAGTTATTTTACTCTTGTATATTTACCTTTATCAAAATGCAAATATGTTAAGAAATTTCCACTAGAATAAAAAATTAAAAAAATTAATCATTTTACATTTTTTGATATTTTTGTTGATTTTGTAGTTATATTTATAATTTGATGAAAACAGTTTTAATTAATCATTTATTGTAATATATATGTACATTATTTATGAATATACAGTAATTTAAATGATATAAATAATAGTCACCCATCCATTCATTGATTAAACCATGTATATGCGAAATGACTAAAGAATTTTTCTACCTAGTTTTGTAGAATGCCCAATCTTATTAGAAAAGATGTAATTTACTTTAACTTGATTTGAACAACACCAAACCTTGTAAATGAACATTTAATTTAATAGAATTGAAAAGTCTTTTGAGCAAGAAATTAAAAATAATTTAAATAAACAGGGTTCACCAAAATAATTGCAAAAGCAAATAAAATATAGACAGAAAGAAAGAAATTATACAATACACTAGCAAGTCTATGTATGGCTGAAAAATTTTTGCGATTTAAGATCTATCACTGAGTCACTTTATTTAAAGATGCAATTTATTGTTTGATATAAATTATACGATGCAAATCTTTAATGTTGAAAAATATCTACAGGTGATGTTATTTATTAGCATCATCTTAAAATATATTTGATTTAACCAAAAATAATTTATTTTTAAGATTGTGGATATGATAGTTTTGAAATGCTAAGACTAGCATCAATTATTAAGAGAGTGTAATTGAAACACGGAAACAATCATTACTTCTTGTGAGTGGCAGATCAAAATACCATAATTTATCTGAGAATAACATTAATTTGTA
Source organism: Ascarosepion bandense (assembly GCA_037127315.1). Classification (NCBI taxonomy): domain Eukaryota; kingdom Metazoa; phylum Mollusca; class Cephalopoda; order Sepiida; family Sepiidae; genus Ascarosepion; species Ascarosepion bandense. Next base: position 1,661,684 of record JBBBDQ010000756.1, read on the forward strand.
AAGTATATTGGTATGTTTCAGAACGAATAATGAATACCTAGCTTTCACACTTTCATGTCCAAGAGAATTGGTTTTGCATTAGTATATAGTTGCAATGGATTTTACTGATATATTTTACTAATTTTTCTGAACATTTTCAAGTAGTGAAGTACTGCTGAATCAACACCATTGATAAAACTGATATAATTCTTCTGAAAACCAAATTGAAGATTTCTGCTATTCTAGATTTAGGAGAAGTAGTTGCCACTTTTTGGAAATATTTATCTACTTCTCATACACTGTAATCTAAAATTCAATGAAAAAAAAAATTAAAATAATAATAATAATAATAATAATAATAATAATAATAATATGAAGAAGAAGAAGAAGAAGAAGAAGAAGAAGAAGAAGAAGAAGAAGAAGAAGAAAATAAGATGGAAAAGCAGCAAATAATCTTTTATTTGTTGAGGTGAGACAAGATAGAAAAGCCTTTATAATAAATAACAAGAGGTAACAGACAAAACCAGGAAACTTTGATGTTATGCCTCATGCAGGGGAGTTAATGAATCTGAAGTAGCATAAAGAAGCCACAGGTGTTTAAGAAAGCATGATAACCTCCACTAGTAAATTACTGAAGGTACTATGATAATACCTGTATAGAAGATAAGAAATCTAAGAAAATGAGATGATAAAAGAAGAAAAACTAAAAAAAAAAACAAAAAAAACAACAGAAGGCTCTGAAAAAAATTATTTATTTATTTTTATATCATATATTTATTTTGACTGAATTTGATCAACCAACCATTACCATAAGTTCTGAACAGAATTTCCATACATTTCCATTTATATATCTAAAATTTTAAAAACTATTAAGAGATTTTCATAAAATTTCATAATCTTAAATCTGATTTAACGTAAACACATTTTAGCATCAAAGTTAAAATCATGAAATGGAGTTAAAGAAACTAATTCTTAATCTAGCACAAAATAACAAAACTACCCAAAAGTAAAAATGTTTACTAACATAAAATTTGGATATAACTTGATTCTTTCCCATAGTGCATTGAAGAGGTACGTCTGTTATGACAGATCTTTAGTGCTAACTTTTTTTTTAGAAGCGACATCAGGCAAAATGTTATATTCAATAAAAAAAAGAAATCAAAGAAATTTCTTCTTGGCTAAAAATTACATAGATAATTAAACATAAAATAGATACAAAGTCATAAAGTAGATGATATAATATTTTTTTGTTAGCCCTGAAACTGAAGATGTGTTGAGTTATGAAATACAAGAACTTAAACCTATAATGAAAATTGAAAACTACCTTGTTATTATGCTTGAAAATTATAAGCTGAATAAGAACAATATATAAAAAACATGTATCGTTCTATGATGATAGTTAGTAATATAGAAATAGTATTCATGTTTCTATATGAACACTATCTTAAAACAAGTATCATTAATGGTTTTATTTATTTTCATGTGCCTTTGTACTATCCATGTTTTCTTGCTATATTCTTGAAAATCTATGACATATTTATTATGAATTATTTACTTCATCTTTTTGTATTTTTGCATTTAAATTTTTTTCTTGAAACAAATTTATCCTTTGACAATTTCTGTATTGTTTTAATCATTCCTAATCACTATATGTAATAATTCAGTTTTATGAAGTTCAGTATTTGTAATAATTAAAACTTAGAATCACCAAGCTTATTTTGAAGAATGTTTTATGTAAACTTCTTGGAACATTTTATTGCTAATGCATAATTTGAAAATTTTAAAGTTTTAAATTCAAAGTTAAAAGTAACCTGAAAAAAAATCATAAAAAGATGATTTCTATGCATTTTCTTGTTTTCCCCTTGTAAAGAAATGGAACTTCTCTAGATGTATAATAATGCAAACAATTTTTTTAATCCTTAAATTAGATAATAAACTCAGCCAAATAGATTTTGTCTTTCTTGTTTTTTCTTTCATGATTAATAACTATATTAAACTTAAATTAGATTAAGCAATATAAATAATCATATTTTTGAAGTTGTTAACTGATGCAATGCTAAAAAAATAGTTATTTATATTGCTATGTTATACAATGTATTCAGATGATGATTTATATGTGACTTTACTTTATACAACTTTGCAATTTATATGAATCCTTCAGTTTTATTTTTCCTATTTGATGTTCGTTATTCATCTTCCATTCCTCGACCCAATCCATCCCTGGACAATATCTGGATTATGTTCCATTCCTTTATGCTTCCCCAACGGATCAAATCTTGTGTGTTAAAATCCACTCCAACTGTCACATGCTGTAACTGTAGCAAGTGTTAGGAGGAAAGGACAAGCCACTAAATAAATCAATATTTTTCTTCTCAAGATCAGTGAACAGCTAAGTCTCCAATGGTTCCAAAGAACTACACGAACTTGAAAACTAAATGAAATCCCAAAAAATCTAATACATTTTATGGGTAATTATAATTTAACTTTGAAAATATAAGAACCTAAAAAATTGATTGTGTATGAAGTCATAGTTAGGTAAAAAAAAAAAAAATACTCAAAAATCTCATAGTCACAAGTAATTAAAAAATAAAATGGGTACACACACGCACACACACACACACACACACACACACACACATATATGTATATATGAAATTTTTTTGTTTTTTAAACATATGTACATTACATTTATATGAAGTGTTTATTGGAGTCATGTAACTGTCTTTTGTTTTGCTTCTTTTTTAATCAAAGAACTTATTAAAAACAAAGAAAAATTATGCAATATCATTTTTTCAATTGTTTATCATCTGTCTGCTTCTATTAGGTTCTGGTTAACTCAACAGATAAACTTGAAGCCAGCCAATCAAAATTGTGATTATTTAGGAAATGTGCACAAAGGCTCTGTGGATTCAATAAAGGTTGTTGGGCTTAACTTGACCCAGGAGACAGACCACAAATGGGATCTTGTTCCTTTGAAGCAGATGAACAGAAGCTAACCAAAATAATGTAAATTAATGGCTCTCACCAAAATGTGGGAAACTGGTGATTTTGATTAAAAAATAGTAATAATCATTACTCTTAAGGTAGGCCATAAAAGCCCTGTGATATCTTTAGATTAAATTACCTATACCCCAACCCTTGAGTATCTACAAATATGGCACCCAGGGAGATATCTATGTATGCAATTCTAAGAGAAAGTAGAACTATTTCAACCATAAGCTTTTCGATTTCACTTTGGTGAGCTTCAGAATATTTGAAGAGAAAAAAAAAGAAAAAATCCAAAAGCAAAAGAACTAGGCACAGTGCAAATGTCATCTTGTGGGAAGGTGGTATTTATGAAAGCTGCCAGTAAATATACTGGCCAGAGCTTTGTCAGTTGGGAATAATAATTGAGATGTGATCTAGAATTATAGTTCAAAGGGTTCTATAGAATGCCATCGTCTACTCTCTCTCTCTCTCTCTCTTTCTTGCTCTCTCTTTATCCTTCTGCTTCCTTCTCTCTCCTTTAGTATAGCTAGCTTCCACACTGACACATCAAAACTGAAGGAATAGTTTCATTTTTATGTTGTGAATGTGTACAAATGCAATAGTGTTCTTCCACCTGAGGTCTGTGCTGGGCACTCAACAATGATTTGACATCTGAGATGTGATAGACAGAAAAGGGAATCACATTTCCATTCTTTTTTGCTTTATTTAATCTTTACTTATATCTATAATATTGGGTATGTATTGCAATATATTCATATATATATATATATATATATATATATATATATATATATATATATATATATATATATATATATATATATATATATATATATATATATTCTGTACGTGCTTGGAGAGATGCATATACATAGATTAAAATGCCTGCATATACACACAAAGTGTGTGAGAATGCATGTACATGTGTCTGCATATATGCATACACATATAAAAGAGAGGGAAATAAAGCTGATAAGGAACAAGAAGATAAAAGACAAATATATGTCTTATCTACAGCTTCGTGCCAAAAGATTATACACTTTATTATCAGTTAAGTTTGTGATATCAACTATCAATTATCTTTTGCTATTTTTTTTATGATAAACTGAGGTTAAGTATAGTAGACCAAAATATAAAAAGATTGCCATTTTCTATTACTGCACACATATTTTCTGTCTATTTCAGTAAATTGTTTTCTTCTGTTTTACACATCTACTATTTATATAGATTGAGAAAATTATATTTGCATAAATCTCTATACATGCATTTAGCTACAGTTTTCTTCATACCTATTTATAACTATTTTTACTTATCAATATATTTACTATTATTTCCATTACTATTTTTCTGGTATATAATATACTTCTAGATAAGATACTTCATAAAGTACTGTTTAGTTTGAAAAAAGAAAAAATATAAGGGTTTAGGACTATAAGAAGCTTCACTTAGCAATTTTTTCTAGTTTCATTTTGTACCTAGCAGAAATATGGCTCTTATTTGAAAATCTTGTTATCAATTGCTAAAACAAAATTTAAAATACCTTATGAATTTTAAAACTATTTTTTTTTTCAAGAAAGAAGCATATTTTTGTTCTGTGCCTATTTTTGTGTGATAGATAAGTGAGAAATTAACCCTTCAAAAATATAGTTATCAAATCAGTTGTTCAGGAATATAATATTGATGATTACAGTGTATAAGTGATTGCATAAAAATAACTAGTGAAGCATTGGCACAACATTCACACATATGTCTACAAATGAACAAGTTTATAAATGGTAAAATAAACAGATAATAAGTATAATTAGCTTTTACAATTTATATTTATAAATTTAATTGCATTTTTTGCAATAAAAAATTTAATAATCTAATAACTGATAAATAATTGATTTTTCTTTTCATTTATTAAAATATTTATATCATATTTATAGCAAAATGTCTATGAATGTAATAATACTCAAAACATTTGTTTGCTTTCCATAAAACAGGAAAACTCTGAAATAAAATTATTTTGAAAATAAAAGGCAAATAAAGTTTTCAATATTATTTTAGCAATCAACAAATTTTGACAAATATACCAATAAATTACATTATAATAAATTACATATTCACTAAAAATTCAAGATAAACTTATTTTTTATTTTTTCATAAAATATAATTATTAAAATAAGTTTCATTTTTATTTTATAGAAATCAAACTTTGAAAAAAGTAAATTGTAAGACTTCTTAAGCATTGTATAATTAAAATTTTTCCACAATGTTGAAAGATTATTGAAACAAAAAGCTGTCATAGAAATTATATCTAAAGCAAAAAATATTTTACAATTTTACAATGCAATGATGTTGATGATGTTGATTCAGTCAGTCAGTTAAGTGCCATGTGTGATACATGCTTGGGCAATTCTGTTTGTTTTGATACATGACTGACTAGGCAGAAGATTTTCCTGTAGTAGGCTGCCATTTCTTTCTGTGGTAGACCAGTTGCCAACCAATCTGTTTTACTATTTTACCCATAGCTGGAGGGAAAAGAGTTTATTTCCAAGTTTATTTTCACATAAGTGAATACAACAAATTCAACTGGAATTTGAACTCAGCTCTCCAATTTCTCATTTCAAGTTGATATCCATTACACCACAATGCATGCAAGATGTTGATTACTTGATTCAAATTAAAAAATGAAAATGATCACGATAATGTTTAGTGTAAGATTAATTCCCTTTAGACTTACCATACTTTCCTAGTCTGCAATGGGAGAGGTTTCAATTTTTATTATAGGTTTAGGTTCTTGTATAATAAAGTTTTTTTCATGATCCAACACCTCTTAAATAACAGTGCTGATGCACACAAAAAATAAAAATAAAATGAACATTAATAGTGTATATCTATAGCAGGACACAGAAACACACTACCCTGAAATGTGAACAGTCCCTGCCAAACTATGACTTATAAAACTCTCTTAGAAAAACTAAACTCAAGTGAAAATTTTGTTGTAGAAAAACATTTAATTGGGATTTAGATCTGATTTCACTACTGATGACCCCAGTATTATTATTATGACATCAAGAAAACTTCTTATAGCATCAAATTATCTTTAAGCTTGAAAGAACAAGAATCAAAGTCTGCTGGTTGCTTGATGTGTCATTTTGTTGTTATTTGTCTGTCTTCTAACTAAACATTGACAGTCCTTCAGGGTCAAGTTACAAAAGAGATCTCTTCAAAATCAACTTGTCATTATACCCATCCATGATATGATTTAAAAACAACACTCTAGCTTTGTCTTTGACAACTCTCTAAAAATGTTGTAGCAAGTTAGAAATCCCTGCAGACAGAGCATATGAGGGAACGATAGTCAGGGACTCATTTAGCTTGCATCCTAATGCTAAGCACATTTCTAGAAAGTATTGTTATTGGATCACCTATCCTTATCATCCCACATACAACCAGATGGTGTCCCAATCTTTTTCTATTGCATTTGCCAATTTCAATACATTCTAAAGATTTAGTTTTAAAAACATAATCTACAAATAAATTATTTTTCTGAATATTTTAAAATATTTTTATTGGTTTTGAAAATGCATTTATTAAAAGTTTCAATAGCATTCCTAAAATTTAAAAAGAAATATCAAATTAAAAAAATTATTAGAAAGAAAATATACAAAATTCCTGATAAAAATGGCAAAGTAGACAGTTTTTTCTTTTTAACTTTTCTGTGCTTAATTGTAGAGGAAAGCATTTTAGGTCAAGTGACTATGTTGTTGAAAGTTGTACTGAGTAAAAACAGATACCTCATCCTCTCTGAGCAATCTGCCAAGTCACTTTTGCAATTCATAAATGTTTGTATGTGGGTGTTTTATGTTTATTTCTTTAAATAAAATTAATTTTGCATGATTTTAGAAAGGGCATGTGAGGTCAGATAAAAGAAGGTGTGGGAGAACTTTTGCTATCTCATTGAATTCATTTAGTTTATAATTTTCTGCACAGATGAGTATTTATCAGTGGTTGTGCATAGCACTATGGAATTGATGATCTGTGATATCTCACCAAAGTTTGGAAAAATTTGAATTGTAAAATTTATCATCAGTAAGATCCTCAAATAAGTAATCAAAATTGTTTTTTTTTTTAATGAAATGAAACTTCATTTCATTAATGTTAGAGGATCGGTTTACACATTTCAAAAAAGCATCTGCCAAATTTTAAAAAAAGTTTGGACTATATTTTCATGTTTACAGTGTCTGAAACAAAACAGACACAGAATAAAAAAATCAATTTTTCTTGCCACTAAAAGTTTTCTTTTTATTTTGGTTTCAAATAAAATATTTTAAAAAAGAATATCTATATATTTTAGAGTTTCATAAGAAATTTCATTCATCTAATGACTGGAGTTGTATTATTGACTTTTCCCTCACCAACCAGAGCTTCTCCTGAACCTAAATAAGGCAGGAGGACAGTCTAAATTGTAAAAAGTGAATTTGATTCATGGAGCATGCATTTATTGGTGAGAAATTATTGTATCACATAAATGTGATTTTCTCTGTATTTATTTCTAAAAAGTAAAGAAAAGCACAAAATGAAACCAGTTCATAAATCTGTGCAAAAGAAGCATGAAACAATTTGCTATCAGTTGGTCAAGGATGAATAAGTTTTTATTCACCTGAGAATTGTTCCCAATTGGTAACTTGCTAAGGTTGCTTATCTGAGGTGGAGTTTAGAGGTCATCAAGTCACCGGGGACAATGATTTGTTGCTCAATGTTGGTTAACACTGTTTAACAGACTATCAAGCTCAGCTACAAATAGCACACTCATCTTTATAGAATTACAGCAATTTATTTTTTTTCTCTCTTTTACTCAATTCTTCTTTATTCATTGAAATGGAAACTTTAATGTACAGTTATAAATGAACTACCAACAACAAAAATATTTTACTAAATTAAAAAGGAATAGTTTGATGAAAAAACTTCTGGAAATTTATTTATTAATGCTAAGACATTTGCAGTATTTTATAACATTACAACCTGAACCAAGAACATAAATACTTGTTCCTTGCACCCAGATTTTTTAGTTATTATTGCAACTTCAACATCCACTTCATATTGTTATGCAAAATATGTTATAATAAAAGCAGTCAAGCAGGATTATTGCCCAGGTTCAAAAAGATCACATGAATTTTTTGAATGCACACACACACACACACACACACACACACACACACACACACACACACACATGCACCCCCCCACACACACATGCAACCCCTCTCACACACACACATGCCCCCCCCCCAACCCCCCCCCCACACACACACAGAGTTCTATCAAATAAGCTTGGATTTCAAATTAGGCATATTAAATTAGCAAAATAGCAATGCAGTTTGCCTATATAGAAAGACTATTCTTAGTATGGTATGTCACATGATTTAGCATTTTCTGATTTGTTTCTTGTTGTGTTTATGCTGCTTCCAAGCATGTTTGGCAATTTTCACAATGGCTGATAAAAATGAACAAAGACTTTGCTTGAAGACTTTCTTTTGCTAAAATGCAGTTGATAAATCCGTTATAATGCTTCGAAACAGAAGAAACTCAGGTTAAAACACATATGTAGAGGTGGAATTTGAATTTCAAATGTGGGGAAATGTCATTTCAAGACCAACTATAATCTGGTTAAATAAGACAGAGTGACTAATAACCTTAAAAACAAATTTTGCCATGAAGTCTAAACAGATTATCATTAGACCATTGATTATAGATATCTGACTTGGACTCGTATGTTTTGGATTTCATGCCAACCAATGTTAATAGAAAATTTGTAAATGAAGCATGTTTCCATAAAATTTGCTCAGAGAAGATAAAAAAAGAACATTGTTTTAATGTATGGTATGGTTTGGTTGAAAACTTTTTGTCAAATTGTCAAAGTTGGGATAAATGAGTGATGAATTGCATAATTCTGTTTATTGGTGCAACCTTCTTATACATATATATATATATATATATATATATATATATATAAATCGGTCGAGTTTCAATCCAAGCCAGAAGCAAGTGGATGTGTCTAGCCACACTAATGAGCTGTGATACAGCGAAACATGCTTGTATGTGAATGACTAATATAAAAATAATATATATATATATATATATACAAAGATAAGTAAAAAAAATTATCTGCACTTTCACCATAACATACCTTTAGGTTTGTCAGACTGCCTTCTGCTTATGTGTGCTTGTAGCTGGTACTTTTGTTGTCACATGTTCAAAGTTTGAGCTTGTTCGGGCCAATTCTCTTGCTGCTGTTACTGTGTAAACATGACCACTTCACTAGCAGTAGAACAAAGAGCAGTGATCTGAATCTACAGAAAGCATGCTATCTCATCAGTGATAACTTGCTAGCTTGCCATTACCAGCTTTAGAACTTGCTGAATCAGTGGTAGAGGTTGACAAGCATCTAACTCCTACTCTATGCATCATGCTTGTCTGGTCACTTGTAAACTTCTGAATTCATTTATACACACTTATATCATAAGGAAAACAGAATCTGCCTACAACAATAAGTGCAAAAACTGTAAGCTCTGTCTGGGGAGAAAATAGCTATAATCACCTTCCAAAACCAAAACAAATTACTAAATAAATGATCAGAACTTATTTCAAAATGCAGATGCAAAAACAGTATTTTTTACTATGTTACTTAAATACTGAAAATTAAAAACAAACATCTTGTAAAATATCATCATGAAAAATGCAAATGTTTTCACAATATACATTGTAGATAATGAAACATATTTTAGACAAAGCCCATACTTTAAACTAAAAATATATATAATATAAAACAAAAAATAAGCAAAAAATTAAAAAATAAACCAATTAAGGAAATAATAAACAAATTAACAAACTACAAATGCATCCATAAACATGAGTAGATGTAATGCAATTAACAACAAATAATTAATGAATAAATATGAAAAACAGTATTTAACTTCACATTTTGTCACATGCTAAATAATAAAGAGTAAAATGTTAACAAAAACATTATACAAGAGCTAGAAATAATTGCTTTCAGATCTACAATTATTTCTACACAACAGCCTCTAGAATAATTTGAAATATAACTTGCCTACTCAATAACTGTTATGATAATACAGTTGACCTTGATATCTATAATGCACCATTGACCAGTATATATAAATAGTTGAGTTTCATGACCTTTAGATTGTATTCAAGCATGAAACAGACTGTTGCCACTTGTTGTTGACGTCAGTGAATAATTCAAAAGATTAACAGATATCTGTTGATGAATTCAATAGATTTGGTTTATCCTGAGAAGCAGTGTATCTGTGAAACTTGAAATCAGAAGATAATTCCATTGAAGCTTTATTTATCTCTTAAATATTGTCCTATTTTTTAATATTGAGCAATGTGTTTATAAAAATCTGCTCACCTTTAAATTTGTTAAACGTAGTAATTTAATTACATTATTTACATTGTTCGGACTGTTGTCCTCATCTTCATTGTCATATTTACAGCGTTCCAGCCATTGTACGCTCCAGCCTTCTTCAGGTAATTGGAATTTTGAACTGAACCCTTTATTTTATATACTGGGACAGTAATTCAATGACTAATGTGATTTGTCAGGTATTAAGGATTAATAATTATCATTAATTATTATTAATGATCACTAGTGATGGCAATGTTATGCCTTCATTCACCTTTCCACACAGCCTCACACTCAATATGGAGGACTACGTCAAGTGTCTTGAGGAGTTAGTGTTGGCCTGGGTCAAGAGGGTGGCTGCAGGAAGACCCTATGACTGGCAAAAGGACTATGCACCATGCCACACAAGCAAGAGAACCCAGTAAAGGCTGTTAGACAATTTCTGTGACCACATCACCCCTTATATCTGACTCCCTAGACTGCAACTCCTTGATTAAGTAAAATGAGAGACCAACAATACTACTTGTGATACCAAAGATGAACTTAAAGTGAGTATTATGGCAGCAGTCACCAGCTGAAACAATGAGACCATTCATAAGAATTACAGGAGATTCGGAATTTGTCTGGAGGCCATGGTTAAAGGCAATGGTGATTTTCTTGTACAAATTTATTCTTTAGTATTTCACAATATTTTTGTGTAATTTTGGTATATATGTCTGTTATCTGTTAAAAGGAGATGTCAATGTTATTTTTATTTTTGCATAATTTAGATGAAAATCCATCTATTGCACCCTGTATATATATCTAACATATGTACATTTAATGCACATATCCTACATACACTCATAAACATACTTATATAAGAAAAGAAAGAGGGAGAAAGAAATAATTTAATCATAGATCATATTATCAAATGGTTATGACTATCAAAATTAGTTAATTTTAAAACCTCTCTCTCTCTCTCTCTCTCTCTCTATCTATCTATCTATCTTTATGAGCAATGTTTTTTCAGGATGTAGATGATTGTAGTTCCTCATAGTTTTTTATTGCTTTCAGTGATACGTTCTCCTTTATGAACCTCTTTCTTTTTGTTGTACTGTTTTCCTCAAAATGATCAAATCTCATTGTTTTCATTTGCTTCTATTAGCTTTGGTGGATCCTGTGAAATTCTCCAAGTCTTCTTTCCTCATTATTTATCCTAAAATGTTCAGCTGTTTAATTCTAATCATTAGCAGCAGTTTTTTGTAGTTACTATTTAACTTCACATTTTGTCACATGCTCTGTCCATGGTATTCTTTTCATTTCTTGGTAGAGCTCCATCTCTTGTCACTTGAAACCTTTTACCATTTGTGACTAAATTGTTAAACTTTCACTATCATATTGGAGGTGAGACATTATATATCAGTCCATCACTTTTCTTCATGTCTAAAATTATTTTTCAATCTGTTAATATTTTATCCAGTTTTGGAAAAATATATTTTTCTATTCCTCTGCATTTTTGAATTTCTGTGTAAAGCACTTTCCATCATCTTTCCATTACACTGCCTAGATAGTTGAATTGCCACAATTCTCACATCCCAATGTGCAACTCACATCTTGAGTTTTCTCTTTGGCACATTTTTATACATTATGTCCTCTTGGTCAATTCTTTTATTTTGCTTTTCCCAACTTTGTGTAATAGTTTTTTTTAGTTTTACTTCTGGATCTTCTATCAATGTAGCATCAACTGCACAATGTATATTGTTAAGGTTATATCTTTTTCTTTTATCTACCATGTTTTTTCAGGACATGAATGATCATTAATCTCTTATCCTTTGTAGCTTTTAGCAATGTTAGTCTTTTTACTTTCCAACTCAATGTTCTGAGGTCCCCTTAGCATTATCCCATTGTACACTTTAAATAAATTCCTAATACAGATGGTGGGGTATTTGCATATCCTTTTTGTGTAGATTAAGCTTTAGTAACATCTTAAGAAACTGTTTGTATCAAATGTATTTGTATAATCTATAAAACATGTGGATAGCCTTTTCTGTATTTCTCTTACTAATTCTGACTTTATTCTGGCCATGAAATACTAATACTTATTCCAGTATGTCAAAGAAAATCTATGTGTGCTTTCTTTATTTTTTATATGATTCTGTTTATTATGTGATTCATATTTATTCACATCTGGATTCTTTGACTCTGCTGTTAAAATTAATTGCTTTAAATCTTCCAGTGTTTTGTCACCATTGTATATTATCACTTCAGTAACATAAAGTCATCCAATGCTATCAATGATCAAGCACTTTATTTAAAATATATTACAACTTACCCTTATCATAATCAAACATCCAGGAATTTTTATAAAGTTGTTTATAAGAATGGATTAAACTACATGTATTTATAACTATGAATTGTAATTTATAGCAACTAATATAAATTGTTCCAATTTATATATCTCTTTTGCTTAATGTTATCAACAATTTACTATTAGATAAACAAATTTGTCTCTCCAAAATGGTCACAATAACTGGCTTTCTCTTTATATCATTATGGGATACTGCTTATAATCATTTCTTAATCTTTTTATCAATGACATATACATGCTATAGATTGAAGTGCATTTACTCATGATGAACTCAATGATTACAGCAATAAATAATTGTTTAAGAGGCTTCATAATCTATCTTTAAACCAATAACTTCAAATGACAACAATTTTCATTATTTCGATATGATGGCTTGACTGCAAATGATGGAAATTTTTGCTACACTTAATGGGTTAAACACTGATGCAAATAAAAAGAAAAACATCTGAACTTGAGAAAGGAAACAAAAGATTTTCTTTGAAGAGAAAATGGCATGAAGAACTTTAAGAATACTTGTAACATTGAAGATGAATAAGCTGCATCAAATGCCATTACATGTAGAATTCATTTATTACAATTGCCACAACAGACCTCATTAATCTAAATAAAGTCTGAAGACTTCAGTGACAGTTCAATGTTGTTGGTGTGACACTTTAGTTGGCATTGAAAAGTATTGAAAGCCTAACTTCATTATGGGATATTGCTTCTCCAAAGACTGTCTTCACTCACCACATACTACTGTCTCCAAATAGTCTCCTACCACAAATTTGATTTCAAGACTAGAGATGGTTGTTGTGATGTCTGGTTGGTCACATTGGCTTCCAATCTAGCATGCAATCTCTGGCACTAGTCATCCCCAAAGAATATTTCTTTTAATCAGCCATAACTTTTCTGCTGTTACAGAATTAGATTACCAAGCCAAACTGTTGGAGTGTGTTTGATACTAAGCATCTATAAATCAATTAAGTCTGCTTTCCTTTCTCTATAAGTTCAGGACAAATTAGCTTTCTATAAATGACCAGATGTAGAGGCTTCTGCTGAATTTGATCTCCTTTTCTGGTCTCCTTCAGGTAAGAATTTGCTTTAGCTCCATTACTTGACAAGAAGATTTTGGAAATGTGACAAGGCAGTTAATAACAGCTGACAAGTAAGGAGATTTTGTGTCTCTGCACTATTTTATACTCCACACCTTTTGAGCATGGATCAAGTGTAACTGAAGACTAAGACTGACTTTTTAGGCATATCACATTGGATAAGATTATTTAGAATTCATTCATTTTTGTTGAAAAAAATGAAATACAGGGTCACTTTGATTTGGATCAGTGGATCAATTTTATATTTGTTATATTCTGACTATTTTTTAATAATTTATAATCAAACTGATTTGCTGAATAATCCAACCAAAAATAAATGTTATCATTGTTTTATTTCTGAAAAATAATTATGCAATCAATTTTTGTAATTTAGAATAAACTGGCATATTTGTTTCTAATTTTTTGACAACTTCTATAACATAAAGGGAAATTTAATTCAAGTTACCTAAAAATAAAATGAACAGTAAGCAAATAATAAGTAAAATTTTCAAGTATCATTAATTTATCATTAATAATTTTATAATAACTTAATTGATAAAATATAGCAAATAAATAAATATAAAGATATTATAAATATAATAAATAACTGTAATAAAATTAATATATAAATATGAATAAGTAAAATGTAATAAATGACTAAAATAATAATTTAATGCATTTATTTCTTGCTTTGAATTCATGAATTAATACATTTTAATGCAAGTTCTTAACTATGTTCATATAATTGTTTACATAAATAAAAACATAAATACATGGGACTAAAAATGTTTATGTTAAAATATTATCATACATTATCAGAATTTTGTTATTTTTCTAATGTATTAATTAATAGATAAACTTTATTAACATTATGAAATCACTATTCTATAGTTTCTTGTTAATTCCTTTTTATGTGTTCTTTTATCTCCTCTCTATGAATGTTATTTCATAGATTTATAAAACTACTAAAAATGTACAATTTTTATAAACAAAAAGAATTATTTTTCCAAACAGGAAAGAATACATTAGTAATTGATGTCATTCATTTGACAATTTCATATCACTAAAAAGTATTTTAGAATCGTCAATGGTCATTGGCATTTAGCATAACAGAAAATGAATTAATTTTAAGTAGAAAAAATTAACTTTGAAATGTTTATTTCTATACAAATTTTATTATACTGTATAAAAAGCATGGCTTTTGTGTGGGTTGTTGGGAAAAAAGCAGTAAAACTGTTTTTCTAGTTTAGATTTAAGTAAAAGCTTGGAAATCAGTTGTGCTTAGCTTGATGGTTGACCTGTTAATTTGTTTGTATAGGACTTTAATGTTTTATAAACAAACTGTTGGCCTCATTTTCTGAACACAAATTAGTAAAGGTATTTGTCTAAAGTAAATCAATAGGTTTATATATATTTAAGAAAATATTTTGTATAATATTAATGCATTAAGTGGTTAATTCTGTAAAATCGAAGTTCATTTTATTTTAAAATAAGATTTAAAAAAGGAATTTTAAAATAAAAAAAAATGACTTTACAACAATGTCTTACTTTTAGTCTAATTACTTCTATCTTAAATTTTCATCAATATACGATCATTCAAAATTTGTTTTAAATAAACTGATAATGGTTAACAATACTTCATTTAATAAAAAAAATTAAAGATAGTATTACAACTAATAGTACTAGTGTATATGAAGAAAATAATACTGAATGATCAAGGAAAAATAAGGAGTAAGTTTTTATAGTAAGACCTGATCTCTTGCAAATTGATGGCTCTCATAGTGCAATCAGTTAAAACATTGTAAATAAGGCTTCTTTGATAAAAGCAATCATATTTGAGTCTCACAAAGAGTTTATATTTTATTTCCAAACTGCTCTATTTACTGAGCTCTACAGAATGACAATATGTATTGTCATGATGAAAAAAACAACTGAAATTAAAATGAAACAATGATTGACCCTTCATCATGTAATAAAAAGTTAAGACAATATTGTTTTAAATGATTTTGGAGATTCAAGTTTGCAAATCAGTTGATTTTAACAGATTTGAATTTTGTATTAAATAGTTGACTCAGTTTCTATTATTATGATGGAAAAACAAATAATTTAAATTTATATGGCAAAACTTGAATATAACTGAGTTACTAGTAAACAAATACAATAAAATATTAAAATCTTATTTTTTTTTTATTTGTTTGCAGTTAGGTATTTATTAATATCGAGGATTTTATTTATTGACTAAGAATATTTAAAAATAATAATAGCAAAACATGAACTTTTAACTTATTAGTCAGGATTTTGTTTCAAGTGTGCAGCAAGCTATTCAAAAATTAGAAAAATAGAATAAAAATTAAACAGGTTTTATTTGTTGAATTAAAAAGAAGACATAATTAAATTAGTTTTGCTGCCTAAATAGACAAAATATTTGACTGATTTGGTCGAAAGTACTTTAACAAAGCAATAACACAAGATGTATTTTAGACAGTTTATCTACAATTTCAAGGACAATACTCAACACCTTATTAAGAAACTGGAAAAGTAAAATGACAATTTCAACAGACCTTGTTGATTCTTTAAATACTTTCTTTTTTTTTTTGTAAATGAGTTATTATGCAACCCAGGATTCTACTCTTCGGTGTCTTCAGGTGATTTACAATAACTAATTTTACCATTTTTTGAAAATGCTCACACAACAGGGATTTTTTTTATGAATGTGCAATTTTCAAAATTATGAGAAGTTAAAACATTTTGATTCATGTTTGTATGATCCTACAATCATGGATGAAAATCTTCTAACTTCTCCTAATTTTGAAAATTGTACATTCATAAAAAATCCCTGTTACATGAGCATTTTCAAAAAATGATAAAATCATTTATTGTAAATCAACTGAAGATGCCGAAAGGTATAAACCTGGGTTGCCTAATAACTCATTTACAAATGAAAAATATTCAAAAGTTTTACAATATAATTGTATTGAACACTTTTTAATACAACTCTTTACTGGTCTAATTTAATTATGACCAAAAACTAAATAATTAAATAATTATATATATATATATATATATATATTAGGAAATGGATTAAATCCAACATATTTTTACTTTATTTATTTAAAAGTTATTTTTAATGAATACTCATATTTGAGTAAATGTTCTTATTATCAAATAAGATATTTATTTATTTATTTATATCTAGCAGCCTGAATATTCAAGAAAATTAGGACCTCCCAATCAAACAAAGCCAAATAGTGTTGAACAATCTTTGTTTGATCAGGATTGTCTTACATGGCCAAGCAGTCTGAGACATATCAGATCTAATGATGGCTTCCCCTAGGAAATGCAGGTTCAAATCCTGCTGAAGGATGAATATTTTTCAAGATTTCTCAAATATTCAGGCTGGTAGATATAAATAAATATACTGTTTAATAATAAAAACTGTGCATCTACTCAAATATGAGTATCTGTTAAAAATAACGTTTAAACAAATACATTATATATACATATATATATGGTAGCATCTTTTTTATAGAACTTTGGCAAGGTAAAGCTCATAGAGAAAAAGTTATGTTGAAATTAGATCAAGAAACTAAGAGAATAATTGCAGATGCACACACACACACACACACACACACACACACACACACACACACACACACACACACTGACGTTGCCCCTTTCAGACAAATTTATCACTGATATGAGACAAGTGATACAAAGTTGTCTCTCTGATTTGTTTTTTAATGATAATGATGATTTTTCATTTCTAATGCTTGGGGAATGGGGTCAGCCATAATTAGTACATTTTTTTTTACTTTATGATCTTGTCTCAGCTTGAAAATGGTTAAAGGGCTGAAAGTTTATAAAATTTATGACTGTAGGAGCTTTAAACAAAGCAATCATCAGGAATGACCCAAGACAAGGCTGTCAAGAGAAAATAAAACCTTTTGTTTGTCCCTGCTTCCCAGATATTGTTGAATGTCTCAGTTACACCAGTTGGGCCACCCTGCTTTCTCCCCTGCCACAGCATCACCCATCTCTGTCACAGGGCTGTCACAGAACTTATGCCTTCTTTCTCCAACCTTCTGTATCAATTTTTCCTGGGTTGACATGGTATAATGAGCTCTTAAAGACAATATATGGCCAGTCTGAAGTATTTTGAATCATCAATTTCTGAATGTGATAATATGGAATGGAAAGAAGAAGGCCAAAGCAAAGGTATCATCAAGGCAGAAAAGAAAACAACATTTGATGGCCTAAAGTCAGAAAGTAACTTTGAAAAATAGATAGATAAAATAATAATAAACAAGTAATAATAAAAAGTGAATTATAATAAGGAATAAGAATAGTAGTAAAGAAAATATTAAACAGATATAAGAATGATAAAATTAATAATAATAATGTGATACTAATTATAAACACAATAAGTTTAAAATTATAAAAAAATATACTTAAAACATGATAAACATGAAATAAAAATTAATAAAATGTTTTATAAATAAATTTAAAAACTACAAAAACTGTAAAAAGAATTTCAACATGAAACAGGCATTTCATTTCCAAAAAAAAGAAACAAACAAACAAAAGAAAAGAAGAAAGAAAAATATTGTCCCAAAATTAAAGAACTCTGATTGGCTTATGTTTTATGATAAATTAAAAGAAAACAAGAGGAAAGAATCCTTTTTCTATGTTTATATTTTTGTTTCATTTATTTGTCTTGTCAGAAAGATAGAAAAAAAATGGTAAATGGAAAAATAATCCTACTAAATGAAAAAGGATCTTTGGAGTTTGTTGAAAAAAAAATGATAACATTTGGCCTTTTGGCACCAGTCTACAAAAGATCCTCATTTGCAAGGTCTTTTTTTTTTTTTTACATTTGTTTTCTTTTATTTTGTACACAGTAGAAAAATGTATTAGCTTTTTTTCTATATGTTATCATTTAACAAGTAATTAAAAGTTGAAATTTTCTATAAAAGAAGGTTTCAGTTTATCAGTAAATAATGATAAGAAAGAAGGAGTCTATTAATTAATAATTTTCTGAAATAATATAATTACTCTTTTTCTTGGCATTCAGTTAAGAGTACTTATGAGGGATGTTTTTGTACCGGAGTAGGATTCTTCTCACCATCCAGACAATTTTGCCTTGGTACATTATAGGTACATTAGGCTCCTTACTTTGCCTGATTTTGCTTTTGTTTTTGCAATGGACCAGGGCCATTCATATAGCAGGCCTGGAAGTTGTATATTTAAGGTTTATTATTGGAGGTAGACATGTGGTTGCCTAAATTAATAGGAACATATTATTATGGGAACATTTTTCAGTAAGAGAGTTGTTAGTGATATCCAATATTTATTTAATTAGTAACCATAACCATTAATAGGAATCAATTAGTTTCTTATTAACTAGAAACACAGAAAATGTACTAGAAAATCAATCAGAAAATGATTTCAACTTTTCTATAAAAAAAGAAAAATAACACTTATGAAAGAAGCATAAAAATAATTCAGATAAACATAATAAATAAGAAATTCAGAGAAAAAATAATTTTGATAATATTCAAAGGATTCATTCTGAAAATGTTTATCAAGTTCAAGACTTTTAGTACTTGTTCTTTAGTTGCCTCAAGGAACACTTTGTGTTAAGAAACTGTTTGTCTTAAGAAACTTTAACAAACTCTAATTCTTGAAAAATATATTTGACAACATAATTGCATGCTCATTTTCATACTGAAATGAAAATACGCATTTCAGAAACTAATGTAAATATTTTCTAGGAGCATTTAATTTCACAACATTATATATTATAAATCAGAAAACACCCACTGAACTGTAATATCCCATGTAATTTTTTAATCTTCACAATCAATTTTTTAAAAATTTTCTCATAATTCTTCTTTTCTTGAACAATCTTTATGTAAATCAAAGCCAATAATATAAGCAAATGATATTTTTATATCTTTGAAAATACTATTTTATGATAATTGATCAAGTGTTTGAGATATCATCCCATTCAATAAATATCTAGATTTTGAATAGCTATGTCATGGATCAACAAAACTATTTTATTCAAGATCAAATTTCAATTTAAAAAGTAATTTTTTTTTTCAGTATGAAATCTTTTAATTACATCATAAATTGTGATATGCCCTTCTTGAAAACTTGTCAGAACTTAACTTTTCCAAACTGTCTGTGGTAAAATCTCTTAACATAAAAAATCAAACTCATAATTGAGAAAATGTGTACAAATATCAATTAAACTATTACATGTATGCTCAATGGTTTTACTAGCATCCCATGTAAATGACTTCACTCTTTTCACTCATTTGTTTTGCTATTTTCACAAAATTAGCTAAAAAAGTTAAATTTTCATAAATTATAGGTAATACATTTTTCAGAGAAACCTAGATATTAAAAAGTATTCAAATGCACAGGCAAAAAATTCTGATTCAAATTATTCATAAAATAATTTGAATCAGAATTTCTCGTCTGTGCATTTGAATGTTGGGTGACATGATTTCAATATGTTCTTTATCTTTGTTTTTCTTTTGCTCAATTATGTTAATTAAGTTACCTGTTAAGGTAACATATTGCTTTGTCAATCTGTGATCAGTACTGAAAAATAGTTCCCCTGTGAATGCCAGCAATTTTTGAAACTTTTTAATAAAAAAAAACTTATATACAACAAAAAAAATCAACAAACTGTATGAATAGCTGATTGTTTTATTATTAGCATGTCTCTGCTGGAACAAAATCATGATCAAAATTTACAATGCTGTCTTTTTCAAGACACTGTGTTGTCATTTTGCACTGTTTGCACAGAAGCAGAAACTTATTTTGATTATTTTTGGTTAGGTAGAGAATTTGGCAATAGACTTAATGACAAATTGAATACTGATGGTGAATTGTTAGATTGTATTTTCATCTAATAACTGCAGTTGCATGGAAAATACCTTTCATAAATAATGGTGTTTGAATGTTCATTCTTGCTCATTCTTATCATTTTTTGGTTCCACATAATTACCATGGCAGCCTGTTATACTTAACACAATTTATTTGCAAAATTTACAAGGTGACTCAAAGCTGTACAAACCTTAAATTCATATATTAGAAGACAGAAAGATTTTTAGTTCCCCTACTCTGTCCGTATAAACTTGGTAGGTTACTAAAGATATTGAACACGAGAATTTAATTTAGCATCTTGCTCGGTTTGGACATGGAAATTTAAAATCTTTCTTACTAAATTACACATTAGAAAAAATCAAAATCTGTTATCAAAATATGTGTTTAACATTATATGACAAAAATCTTTACAACTACAACTTGACAACTATTTTTGGGGGATTATTTACACTACTAATGAATTTTATGATTTATTTTATTTATAATGTGAATTCTAATTTATTGAATTCTGGGAAATGAATGCACCTTTTTTTAGGAAGAAAAAAGATAAATATGGTTGTAAGCTTTACTTTGGAACAAAAAATAAAAATAAACTGAAAAATGATGTGAAATATGAACATTTTTAGTTTTAATTTGTCGTATTCTAGTGATATGCTTTTTGAGGAAAAATAGTATTAATTTTTTTTATTGTATGTTTTTTTTCTCTAAAGTAATCTCCAAAATTCTTGAAAAATTGCTTTTTTAATTTCTAAAAAAAATGCTTTTATTGCATTTTGTTTTATTTATATTGTTTTCAAAGTGTTGTTTTGTTATTATTTTTTCACTGACAAGGCCAGTACCTACTACCTATGTGTATTTATTTAATTAATAATTAATTTATCCAAAGAATTGAATATTAATTTTATTAACATTTGTTATAAAATTTTTTAATGTTGTCTTCTGCATTTATTCAAACTTTTGTGGTAAATCTTTAAGGATAAATTGATTTAATATCTAACTAAAAAGGGTTAAATATTAAATCAACTTATTTTGTAAAATTTGCATGTTAGAAAAATGTCTAAATTCCTTTTAATAAACATAAAATAATGTACATTGCAATGTCAAATGCAAAGAAAAAATGAAAAGAAAGAAAATAAGCGAATATAATTACTTCAATGTCTTCTATAATAAACTTAAAATAATCCAATGTTAGTCTAAAAGTGGGAAACTAGACACTTTGAATTATTCATTATAATTCTATAATTAAATATTGCAAAGGAAAAAATAAAATGTTTAATGTAATTTAAATCACTTTTATATAAATATACAAGAATGTATATATTTAAATTTGCTAATATATTTTATAGAGAGTACTTAATAAATCTACTGGTACTGTTGGTATGGTAGTAGTTTTTGCTATTTTATATTCATGTAAATATATTATGACAAAGAATAATTATTACATTTTATTTTAAATTTTTGATTTAATGTTAGAAAATAATTTAAATAAAATTAGATATCAAATTGATCAATCCATCAGCGATTTTCTTAAGAAAATTAAATTATAATTTTAATGCTATTTTAAAATATCATCCATGAAAAATTAGTTGCAACTCAAATCGATTGCAACTGTTTTTTCTTTGGTGATAAATTATCTTGCTAAAAATTATCATTTCTAAAATTTCAAATTTAAGTTCAAATATTAAATTTTCTGATGTAACTGTTTAAATTAAATGAAAAATCTGGATTTTTAGTGCTTTAATTACAAGATGGAGTGTTAACTGTTGAGCCAAGATGCTACATCTTAAAAACTCTGCAAGGAGCCAAGGAAATAGAAGAATATGATGTCTGATTACACAGGTTTGGTTGATGACTACACAGGGAAAGCTTCAGAATGATAATTATGTCTGTATTATAGAGTGTAATGCCAGTGGTTATGAAAGCTATTGTCTCAGTCAGTGCCATAGTGATCAGTCATAATTAACTGTGGGAAGATGATTGCAGGTTTGAAGAAAGCTCATTGGATTAATAGAAAATCTTGGATGACCACAAACCAGTGGGGAATGCACCACAAATATTACTGTCTTCTTTTGTCACTCGATGATACATTTCCCACAATTTCTTCAATATTTCTTCCAGGGAATCCCAAAATACATTGGCATTTTCATTCCTAAGGGAAAATTAAAAAGTCATTTAAAAATATTAGATACAATTTACTCTCTTTATCAAAGTTTCCAAAAAACAATCTGCATAGAAAGTAAGTGACTGAAATACACAAATATTTAGAAATAAGCAGAAAACATTAAATTAATTTAAGGTGTTTTATTTATTTAAAGATAAATGCAAATCTTGAGTTGAGATTATAATCTATTGATTGATTAATGGAGAGAAAGATTTCATTTTGATAATTTAAAGAATGTTTACTAGATCCTTCATAATAACTTCAATTTCTGTCTTTGAATATGGCTTTTGGATACTATTAATGATAGCTTTGATATAAAGGAAGCACTACACAGAATGTACCTTCTCATGTCAATTGAAGGTGAGGTCATAACATACCATAATATCTACCATAATTTGTACTGTAAAAATGACCATGTGTTCAGTAAGGAATGTTAAGAGATTTACTAAAATATCAACAGCATTTGTCTTTCCTTTATGAAATCCTAAAGTGCAACTAGATAATATTCTGTACAGCTGTTATTACAATGCATCAAATATGAGTGTAAGCTTCCTAAAATCTGCATATTTATATCAGATGTATTTTATTTGTGAGCTCAAACCTAGTAGCATAAAGCAATTGTGTATAGATTGCTATGTTTTGATATATTAGAGTTTCTTGTTAGTTGTGGTGAATTTGCCTACCTAACAAATCTAACTTATACAGTTCTTTGTGTTGGTATATAAATCTAAAATGATCCTCTGCCTATGTACAAAAAACTATTGGAAATATTTTACGGTTTAATTTTCAGTATTAAGCATAAATTGTTCTATTGGATATAATTTATGTCAGTCATTGATATTTGATGACTTACTTTCAGTTTTGAATTAGCACAAATAGAAAGACTGATTGGCACTTTATTCATTATAATAATAAAAAACCTAATATGCATTTATACAAGGAGTGGAAATTAAAAAGTTATTTGATTTAAAAGAAGACAAACCTGTATTTTAAAGGGAAGAAATTAAATTTGTAAAATGTTTCAAGGAGATAATTTGTAGTTTTTAGAAGTTGTTAGAGTCAGATGGCATAGAAGAGACATCTATGTTTTCCCACTGGACTTTTTTCCAGTAGAAACATTACATGTGAACTTCAAATGCATCATATCTTCATAACTAGCCTAATTTTTATCTGAGGATAACTGATGTGATCAATGTCATAAGAAATACACAGTGTTCACAAAGCTTAAAAATCACATCATGTTTTATATTCATAATGATGATTGACATACTGATAGGCAGTGCTATGCTAAAAAGAAAATAAATTACTTCTCAAAAATAGGATCTTTATCTTCTTTTGTGGTTACATGGAGGATTAGACTCTATAAACATTGAGCTCTGTGCGGATGTGTATGAAATAGGGGATGTCTATCTTTTTCTATATAGCTTTAAAATATATCATTATTTTTATTATTATTTCTTCAAACAAATTTAATGAAATAAATAAACAAATGAATTTTATCTATTTATTTCCTGATTGACATAAATTCACTAAATATTTAATTTTTCAAATTTCAATGATGCTGTCATTCAAAAGCACTGAAGAGCATTGAATTATATTAATGTTTCTTCTTAACAAAAGTAAGTCTTTATTTTTTTTAACACTAAAATTATTGAGTTAAATCATCAGTCTATTCATGCGAAACCTACTTCTCCTAATGGTTCTGAATAACCTCCAGAATGTTTATTCATAGTGATTTCTGAATTTCACTATTTCACAATGTTAAAAGGGAAAATTTAAAAGATAAAAAGTATTCACCAATTCCAATAGTATATATCTAGAATATGAGTCCTCATAAAATATTAAATATATTCAATTACCATTGTAGCAGAATCATCATCATCATCATAAGCAAGACCGACCCCTCCACCCCCACCCAGCCCCAAGGCCATGAAAATGTCTGAGAAGTAGAGAAAAAGACAAGGCAATCACCCTAACTCATACCAGCCAAACCAGAGGATTTATATATCTGCTCTTGTTTTTATTCTTTTGGGGTAGATACTTTCTCTTGGTACAATGCAAAAACCCTTTCGAAGAAAGACCCAGCATTGCAAAAACCTTTCTACAGCCTGTCCATATTTATTCCACTTCATGCCATTCCAAGCATTTTATTTGATCTCTTTCTTTCTATTCTTCCCCCCCTTAAGACTGGAAATTTGATATCTTGTCATGTTTCATTCTTGCCACATGACCTGTCTATTGTAATCCTCACTATTCTCCTATACTCCTACTCTTTTCTTATCTTTCTCTTCTCTCTTATTTATCCAAGCGTCTCTCTTTCTCTCCTCTCTCTCCTCCCTTCTTTCTTACTCTCTTACTCTTTTTCCCTTCTCTTTTTCATTATCTCAGATGTTTCACAGAGGAAAATTTTCAGCTCTTATTTCAACATTATCACTATTTTTTAAATATATTATGATGGCCAGTGAAGAATTTAAATTATGTTTGTTTATTCTTTATTGTGGATC
Organism: Ascarosepion bandense; assembly: GCA_037127315.1. Lineage (NCBI taxonomy): Eukaryota > Metazoa > Mollusca > Cephalopoda > Sepiida > Sepiidae > Ascarosepion > Ascarosepion bandense. The sequence goes on from JBBBDQ010000756.1 coordinate 1,687,053, forward strand.
ATATTGCAAATTTACTATTTTTGAGAGCTTTAATTAAATAGTCATTTACAGTTTTAAAATAACTAGCATTAAAAAAAAAACTCCCAGAAGTATTGCAAATAATATTTTAAAAATTACCTCTTCAAATCTATTATCAAGCATCAATTCGCTTTTAATGATTTAATTTGCTTTGTTGTTCTCCTGATTTTAGTTGTATAATGAAGTGAATAATGTAATTGTTAAAATGATATTATAAGTATTTATATATTTAGAATATATTATTTATAAAGATTTCCCACTATTTATTTTTAAGAAGTATTGATGATTGAACACAAAAAAAATAAAAATTGACAAGTTCATTTTTTCCAGAAAATATTAAATATCATTTGTTAAACCAAGACAATTTACAGTATTTACATTATTTGGACTATTGTTCTCATCTTTGTTGCCATTTGTACGACGTTTTGGACGTTGTACGCTCCAGCCTTCTTCAGGTGCTAGAAATTTCAAACAACCCTTTATTACAATTACTGGGGTATATCATTCTAATTCCTTGCTTAGAGCCTCCTCTGGTAGTAATTAAGTGTTCGGTTAAAAATTCCTAGCATCTGAAGAAGGCTGGAGCATACAAAAGCCGAATCGTCATACAAATGGCAACAAAGATGAGGACAATATTCCGAATAATGTAAATACTATAAATACTACCTCATCTCAGAAATATAGACAAAGACAAGACAATTTAGTTTTTCAGTTAATTTATCTGCACAAAAGTTTCTATTATGAAATATATTATTTTCTATATATAGATGAATCATGCATTTTTAATGCTATGTTCATCAGAATTTTGAGAATTTACCTGCTTTTCAGTCATAACATACTCTTATTATTAGTAATCATGAAAATTCTAAGAACTGCCATGCTCTAACAAACATGCTTTATTCTCTTTTAAATTCTCTGAGGTTTAAAAAGTAAATTCTCTTTTTTTTTACCTTTTCATCTGTGTTCTTCTCTTCATTTTCAAACTCCTTCTTCTTACCTTTCTTTTAACCATGTGGGTATTATTACATACCTGAAAGAATATTTGGTCAGATGTCTGAAGTGCAGACCTGTCACTAACTATCAATGTTTACACACAAACAAATGTCATTGGTTACCAGCAGGACTGTTCTTCTCAAATCTTTGATCATTTTCATAGACAGGGCTTTCTTACTGACACTTTTTCTATTTAATATTTACATGCCTGGGTAGTAAAGTGACCACTTGAAAGAAATGGCTTTTGATATCATCTGAAATCATATTGTGAAATTCTCTTGAGTGAAATGAGTTTACTCCCACCATGCCTTGTAAGATATCTCATATTGCAATTCTGTATTTGAAAAACAATTTTGTGTTTGATAGTACAACCACCAATCATGATATTTTAAAATTCTATTTTACTTATTTTTACTCTATTTTAAGTTGATATTTGATATAAAAATATATATTAGGACTTTGAATAGGTTTTCACAGATTTTTCATGAAAAGTAAAGCTTTATTTACAAAAATTAGTAAGAAACATGTCACCGAAAGTATTGTCCATTGCTAACCAGTACTTTTTCCAATCTTTCTGGCAGGATTTGAATTCAAAATGTGGGAAAAATGACACATCCTTGGAGACTAATCATTAGTCATCCCATTTTTGGGCAACTTCATAAGAACGAAAGTTCTGCTCAGCCAGGCCAATCAGAACAAGTGATAATCAAACAGTGGGTGGGGTAGGGCTTTCCATTTAAGCATTTACAAGTAGGCTTTTACTCATTTCACAGCATGTGGTCTAGCATTGTCATGTTTCAAAATCACTATCTCGTGTCTCTACATACCAGATAGCGGCCATTTTTTTTCAATGCTCAGCTTAAACACATCAATTGTAGTCAATAGGGTTCGCCTCTGATGGGATAGTTTTCGTTGGTTTGAGCAGCTAATAATAAACTACACCCAGCTGATCCAACCAAATGCAGAGCAGAAGTTTCAAACCATGGATATTCAACTTTGGTGCTGATGTTTGTACTCTATGATAACCCTAAGCACTGTAGAGTAAGCACCCCACATTGCTTAGGGTTATTATAGGGTATCCACTTTTCATTACTAGTCATGATATGATGCAAAAAACCTTCAATGTCTTTGCTTTTGAATTATTCATAATTCTTTAAAACATTGTGAAACTGTTGTGATGAACTCCAAATGATTCTGCAAGTTCAGCTTGCACATGACATGAAGTAATACCTAAAATGTTTTGTTTTCAAACTTTTCAATGCACCAGAGCATGCTTTATCATCAAAATCATTATTTTTGAAGCATCTAAACCAATCTCTGCATGTTGTTTCCAATAGAGCATGATGGTCATCATAAGTCTCAACAAGAATTCTGTGTACTTCAGCTGCAGATTTGTAGGGAATATAGTAGTGCAGTAAAATTCCCCAAGAATACACTTTCTTAGGCACAAAATCTGACATGTTTAATGCTATGAAAAACAGTTGTTTACACTTCGACAAAATGGCATACACTGAATTTCAAGCTTGCTTATAGTACTTCCTTATAAATGCATTACAATCTAAAACTACATGCATGCAGTTCTGGGAATGCCATCTGTAGGAAAACAGTGAGAACTTATTCATGGTTTTAATATCAAATGAAATAAATATAAACAAAAGTAAATATTATTTTAGTAAATTAAATTATAATGTAAGGTAGGAATTTATATCTTTATAGTGCTTCTTTTGAACACATTTTATTGATTTAGAAATTTGGAAATATGAAAATTTAGCAACCATTTTGTCATTTTATAACAGAGATATCAAACATTTATGCAAATTTAAATAAACATCAAATGAAACAATATCAAAAATGAAGAAATTACATTGTTTTGCTTATTGATCTGTGAATCAAAATCAAAATCAATTTATACAGACAGAGTTTGAAATGACACATTTCTTGAACACAAATTCTAAGAAGAGATTCTTTCTCTAACAATTTGCAAGAAATATGAATTTAAGAATAATTTTCCAAAAATATTTTAGCTTGTTTCAAATTCCATTCATACAACTGAGTTCCTTGTTTTATTCAGTTTTCATGTTCCTCCATATTAAAGTCAGGTCAAGAACTTTTTCAACACCTTCTATATGAAGTGTGGTGAGATATTAAAAAAAGTTATTGGGATAAATCAGTTCTCAGCCTCTAACCACACATTATAACTTAGAGGGGAAGGGCTACTGTCAATATATATATATATATATATATATATATATATATGCACATGCACACACTGATATGTCAAAAGTATTGGAAAAGCAGTATGTATAGGTGACATTATTGTATCTTGATGTTATGGAAATGCTCAGACATGTGATTTTGGTGAGTCAGTCTGAATATTGGCTAGGCTGCTTATGGTAAGGCAATGTGAATTATCAGAATTTGAATTAGGAATAATAGAGAATGCCAGATGATTGGAATCTTCCATTTCTGAAATTGTAGGGCTATTTGATATCCCCTAATCTATGGTGACTACATGATAGAAGACAATGCTATCTCCTATAGACACTGGATAATGCAAAGATTGACCCTGGGTTTTTAATTTTTGTAACCAGAATCATCTGGCTAGAGGTGTCTGTGATAACAAACCAGTAACAGTGGCTCAAATCACACCCACATTTAATGCAGGCAGTACCAGACTTATATCCACAACAGATCAATCCATAGTTCTTTACCTACCATGGGAGAGAAGTAAAAGACCTATCAGAGTATCTCCGTTAACACCATGATACCAAACAGTGCCTCTCTCTGATTTGGGAGGTCACTGATTGAACTCTGGAGGACTGGAAGATGAGACACAGTTTCAGGTGTTTCAGGATGGTATGGTTTCAGTGTGGTTCAGAGCCCACTCTGCGATGGACTTCATTTGTTAATAAGGCACTATGCAAGTTGGTGGTGGATCCATACTGGTGTTGGATATTCTTGTATGGTATGGGTTGAGTCTGTTGGTCCAACTAAATATGTCATTGACTGGTAGCCACTACATTGTATTGTTTCATAACTACTTGCACTCATTCATAAACTTCATGTACCCCAAGATTAATATGTTACTCTATCAGGATTGTGTCATCAAGCATTAGTTACTAAGAATTGGTTTGTGGAACATTCTGAAGATTTTGATGAATGTTGTGGCTACCACTTTTGCCAATATGAGCCTAATTTATCATTTATGGGATGGGGTGAAGATGTGAAAGCCATTTTAACATAGTATTCATATTATATATTAGGTGAATGTTGTTCTACATAATAATTAATGCGTGGTCTTTAATAATTTTTAACTTATTTTCAGATAGAAATATTCTTGAAGCATAGAAGCCTTTAATTATGAACATGACAAAACATGATCTTCATTTACTTTTCTTGCATGAGTTCAAAATTGGACACAGTGCTTCCCAAACTTCTGCCAACAGAGCATAGGTAAATGGGTTCACAAGAGATTAGACAGTACAAAGGTGGTTTCAGAAATTCCATACTGGTGATGATAATCTTCAAGATGAAGATGGTAGAGAATGGTCATGCAGTCTTGATGACAAACAATTGCAAGAAGTTGTTGAGTGAAACTCAGGTCAAAGTCTCAGAGAAATATCTCAAATACTTGGTGCCATCACTGCAACTGCCTCATGCCATCTGCAGAGTATTGGCAAGGTGAAAAAGCTCGATAAATGGGTTCCTCATGATCTCAATGAAAATCAAAACCTGAGGCATTTTGAAGTGTGCACAATGCTTTCCCTCTGTAACACCAATGATACCTTTCTTGACTAATAGTCACTTGTGATAAAAAGTGGTTCCTTTATGATAACTGTAAACAATCAGGTCAATGGCTTGATCATGATGGGTCACCTAAACATTTACTAAAGCCAAAGTTGTATTAGCAGAAGATTATGGTAACTGTCTGGTGGTGTTCAACTGGTGTTATTTTCTACAGCTTTCTGGAAGGCAATCAGAGCATTAATGCAGAGCTTTACTGGAAATCAACTTGCTGAAACATGCATGTCTGTAAAAAATGAGACTTGCATTGGTGAATTGACATGGTGCAATTCTGCACCAAAATAGTGTGTGGCTACATGTTACAAAAATAATATTGTAAAACTCACAGATTTGGGATACTAGAATTTACCATATCCCCCATATTCTCTTGATCTTTCATCCACTGATTATCAATTTTTAATCGCTTAAGCATACTTTTAAATGCTAAGACTTTTAGGTCCAAACCAGAGGTAGAATTAACTTTCAAAGATTTGGTTGCATCACGGCCAAAAACATTTTATCAACAAGGAATAATCTTGTCAGTCAATGGTAGTGGTGCATAGATGCTCAAGGCTCGTATTTTGACTAATTTCAACATTTCTACAGTTAATTTTTCAAGAATAAAATTATGTTTCTGAAATCAGCCATTATTTTTGTAACAACCTAATAGTTTATATATATTAATAAATATACATATTGTCCTATGTCAATGGCACAACTTAGAGTTTCATACGTTATGCAATCATCAGGAGCATATAACAAGTTTGTAATATGCACCAGATGATTGCATAAAACATGAAAAGACATGAAACTCTGAGTCATGCCATCAACGTAGGACAATATATATACTGACATTATATATGTGCAGCAGAAGAGGGCAGGATGTTGTATACAGTCACTTTGTAATGATGCTCTTGATGAAAGCATGAAATTATTTCCCTTCTACTGTGTCATATTGCTGATATCTTAACAAAAATGTCTTATCATTGGCATGTCTTAATAATTGGTGAAGAAGAAAACATATGAATAAGCCCTTGAGCAAACTATTCTTCTACATGTGTCTTATTTTCACTGTGTTTTTGTTAACTATTTTGTGGAGAGGGCTTGTTTGTGGGAAGTGTTTGTGTAGGAGCTTGAGGAATATCTTTCCTATTAATTTTTTATATTTACATACACTCTATGTCTGATATTGAGCACTTTATCCTATAAATATAACACACCTTAAACTATATTTATTCATATATATATATATATATATATATATATATATATGTGGTTGAGTTGTGATGATGCTTAGTGCCAAGATGCTTAGTGCCAAGATTGTGGTTTTTTCAGTTGTTTACTCATAAAAACATATTTTGGCAAGTAGGTTTTTGTCATAAAGTTCTCGATATCAAGATAGGGATAGAGCATTAATAGGATTAATTTCAAGAGTAAACATGGAGTTAAGTGACAAACTTCTCTACATTAATTCTATATATGTATGTGTGTGTGTTTTGTTGTGTAAGACAGGTAAGAAAAATTTGATTAATTTTCTTAATTAGATTTTTCAACACTTTTAGATTTTTCTGTTTGTTGGCAGTAAAGGAGTGTAAAAATTGTCCATATTGTCCATTGTTCCAAGCACTTCTGGCCATTACTTTAGCCATTTTCAAGTGGGGGAGGTTAGGTGTTTTCAGTTTCTTTTTATATATTTTTATATAAATTTCACCTTATTCAGTAGTAGAATTAGTGTTGAAGATTTTCTTTAAATACAAAGACACCAATTTGAATTTGTGCCACGCCCAACTTATGAAGCTCAAAATAAACACTACTACTATTAGTCTAGCACAAAATATACATCTTAGAATAGTCAAACATGGAAAGAAATTAACAAAACCTAAAATAAAAATCTTGAAAATGGCTAAAGAAGTGGCTGAAAGCACTTGGGACAATTGACAATATAGAACATTTTTGCACTGCATTACTCCCACCAATGGAAAAACTAAATAAAAAATTAAATTTTCTTATTCTGTCATATTCAATGAAACATGTTTAAAAGAAAGTTTGGTGCCCCAATATACATTTATATATATATATATATATATATATATATATATATATATATATATATCCCAGCCAGAAGCAAGTGGATATGTTTAGCCACACTGATGAGCTGTGATACAGCGAAACAGGCTTGTATGTGGATGACTAATATATTATGCTCTCATTACGATTGAGCTCTCTGGAGAAGAAAATTTTAAAAACAGTTTCCACTTCTGCTATATGTGTGACTCTTCAGAAATGAATTGAATTATTTCGGTGACTGGCGTGTGTATACACCGATTATATACAACACATTAAAATTTCCCTTCTCTGATTCCATGTGTCAATGGCTTAGGGAGTAGCGACTCCAATTGACACCAAATTGGTCGAGTTTCGATCCCGACCAGAAGCAAATGGATATGTCTAGCCACACTGATGAGCTGTGATACAGCAAAACAGGCTTGTATGTGGATGACTAATATATATATATATAAATTCACAGATGTATTTATCACATATTTAATCAACTTCATATATATATATATATATATATATATATATATATATATATATATGAGTACTGACCTCAGTATTACTGATAATTTTTCACTACTAATCACAAATCTGATTGATTGACTGACTGACTGACTGACTGACTGACTGACTGACTGACTATATGACCTTTTTTTCTGTGCAATGCCATCAGAACTTGCAGAATCTAAGGTCATGTGCACATATCTCCAAGCAATAATCTTTACCAACTTACTACATGCTCCGAACATTCATTTCTCACCAATCCTGCAACTGCTCATTCGCAGTCTGACATTACAGAACTTGATCAGTATTACTCACCTCACAAATAAGTACAGGTGCCTAGCCCACTTTATGTTCAAGCATCTTACACTCAGTTGACCAGTGCAATGAATGATGAATACTTGTAAGTGAGTGTTCAACCTGTTGAACCATACAGTATTGATTTGTTTTTAAAACAAAAGCTTGTATTACTAAGATGAGCTTGACACTTGATCTCTTGCTACAGGTGTAAAATCCTAAGAAACAAGTAGATTGCAGAATAAAACAAGAACAGTTCTACTCACTAACATTTAGCAATCCACCAGTTTATAATGTTTTTTGTTTAGTTTTATATTCTGTTTATAGCTTACAGAAAAGAATAAATCTTGCAGTTGCCAAGAATGATAATATATTTAAAAATCATGAAGAACAAATAATGTATAAATTCAATTTCATCATGTTTAAATTTTGTTATGAGGCCTTCACTACAAGAAGGTACTTTTTCCATGTATGTCAAAATCAGTTAAGTATAAGTGTAAGTGATTGTATGTTAAAGTAGATGTTTTTAGCTTCCATAAAAAAACTGAGTGGTTTATCTCAAATAGATGAAAAGTTATGGCATTTTGAAAGTCGACAAACTTTAAGAATGATTTTCTCTTTTCTTTTTTTGTGGCAAAAAGTACTTTTTAATTCCAAAATAATGATTAGAATTTTTAATCATTACTTTTTAAAACAATAAGAATTGCTGAGAAGTGAAAGTAGTTAAAATAATAGCAGTGTCAACACAAAAACTATCTTTTTAATACACTGTTCTTTGCAAGCATGAAGGTCCAAGATTACCAAAAAATTAATTTAAATTAAATTCACTTATACAAGTTTATCTTTTCTCATTTATTTTAATAACAAACTAATTTTAACAACAAGCTTGGAATCTGAAATTTTAAATTTATGTTGGCAAATACAATAGCAACAAGAATTCAAATTCATTATACACCATCAAAAGACATTCATGCAAAGTAATAAGGAAAACTTAATCAAAATATATAAGAGCATTTATTGGATGTGCAGGTGATGTAATAGACAGTGACTTCAAAAGAGAAATTAGAGAGTTGAGTTCATATTCCAGTTGAGTTTCATTATATTTACTTTTACAGAAATGGCTTTGGAAAGGTATGAATCCCCAAGGTATGGGCTTAATAGTAAGATAGACTAGGCTCCCTAGTCATGGGTGACAGCTAGTCAAGAAGGACAACTCTGAATTCAAAACCATACATTATCCTGGCAAAGCACATTCTATGTAGCCAATGGAAGGATCATGGATTTTACAATGAATCTAAGATCTTGACTGCATAATGGATAGTGAGTTAGAATGAGAGATCAGAGAGATGTGTGAATTCCAATCATGTTTCATTGCATTCAATTTTGTGCAAATACCCTTGTAAAAAAATATTCACCACTTCTAATTCCAGCTATGAATTACATAGTAGAACAGACTGGGCTCTACAGCCTTGGTTGGCAACTAGTCTAGGAGAAGGACCACTCTGAATGTAAAAATATGTAATTCTGGCAAAGCACATATTATGCAGCTAAGGAAAGGATCATGGAGTTCCCAATGACTTTATGATCTCAACTGCAGTTGACCTTTGATTCTTTTATTTTTGTTTAAAAACAAAAATTGATCACTAAGTACAAAATCATCATTATGCATTTTACTAAAAAAAATAAATCAGTCTTTTCATACTTAGTTATTCTATAACTTTGTGCTATGTGTAGATCATACACAAAGGATGGATGAAATTAGGTGAGATGTCTAGGCACAGAGATAGACACACACATATTCTAATTTATATACAGATCTCAGTATGTAAAGTCAGAAATTTATTGGCCTGAAGAGAGTCAAATGCATAAGAGCTTCGAGCTTTCTTTATCTACAGGAATCTGTAGATATGCCTCTGTTTAATTTTTTAAATACTTCTTCCGAACTCAGAAGTGGGTAATGGTAATCCTTTGCTGCCTTATTCACACCTGTCAAGAAATCCGTGTATACGTGTATTTCCCCAGACATTTTTTTAACGTAAACAGCAGATGCTGCTCAATGGTTGTATTCCACCTTGGATATAACTCTCGAACTGGTTAATCTGTCCAGTTTGCTGTTTATTTTTTCTAGTGCAGCAAAAGGCACATTTCTTTTTTTCCTAAAAACTGGTTGAGCATTTTCCTTTAACAGTATTTTCGCCGACATTTTTTTGCATCTGCCTAACCCATCCGAGAATACTTCAGGGAAAGTCTTTTTTAATTCTGACTTTATGTTTTCAGTTTCCATAGTTAGGCTTTCAATTTTTTTACAATGCGAGTTAATTGGTAAGTCCCAAAGGTTAAATCTTTGCATCCAGTCAGTCCCAAACAAGTTGCTGGTATTTTTTAATACGTCCATTTTTTGTTGTAACTCCATTGAATGTCACGTTCAAAATTACTTCTCCTTCAAAATTAATTTTCTTTCCTGTGACTGATTTCGCCATTTTTTTGTTTTTAATAGAGCAGGTTTATTCAGACATCTCCATGTTTGGAAGCTAATTATTGAAATGTCAGATCCGGAGTCTAACTGCATGTTTACAGTTTTGTTTAACATTTTGACTTGTAAGCACTTTTGAATGTTAGTACCTTCGTCTTCTTCGGTCCTTGTTACTTTCACTCTACTACTTCTGCATTTAGAGGCTTTATGTCCATTTTTGTGACAATTTTGACATGTTTTAAATTTAAAAGGGCAATCCTGATACTCATGGTATAACAAGGGCTTGAGAGTAGTTTCTTCTCCGATCTTCAAAATGATCTAGTAGGCGAATGCCAGTTTTTCCTTGATTTTGTCATTTAAGGAGGGAAGGAAAAACGTTTTTTTTGCTGTATTTTTTTTATGTTAACTACTCCAGCTTCTTCAATATTCCTCAAATCATTTTTTATGCACTGCTGGCAATATTCAGCTAATTTTTGTAGAGTTAGATTTTGCTCATTTTCTAATTTTGTGCAAATGTGTTTTCGTTTTCTTCATTTTGACCCTTTGCCAGTATAGCTTGTCAGATTAATTCTTGTGTCTTTTGTTGTTGTTCATTGTTTCTCTTGTCAACTTTCTGTTGTAATTTCAGCTGTTTTTATAAAAATTCGAACTGCATTTTTTGCTGTTGCTCTTGTATTCGTAGTTGTTTCTTCTCATTAAGTTGTTGCTGCTCCATTAAGGTTTTTTTGAATTCTGGTTGTATTTTCTCATTACGTTCTTTTTGGCTCATCTGGAGTTTCACCAGTTCTACTATCGTTGCTTTGAGATCTTCCATTATACTGTAGGGGTAAAAATTTTTTTAGTGTTTTTCTCTGGGTTTTTTTATTTTTATTTATCGTATTTTTCCTCCATGTAAGACTCGTTACAGTGATCGGTAATTTCTCATCAGTTTGTGGTCGACCATATGTACAGTTTTATTTGAATTCTTTCTCGTGACTGCTGTTTTTCCTGTAAGTTCTTTTTTTTTTTCTGTTTGGAACCTCATCATCACTGTTGTGGTGGTGACCAACTTGAGAACATATTTTTTCCTCCACATGAACTGTCTGTTTGAATCTTTATTACCACTGTTGTTGTGGTGACTTACTTAAGAAGTATTTTTTTTTCCCATGTGACTGTTCGCATCTTCATTGCTACTGTTGTGGATCTGGGGTTAGATCCAATAAATACACAACGCAGAGTAATACGGTAGAAAACACAATATATTGAAGAGAAATATATACAGACAGGGTTAGTAGAACGTTGCAAAATACAGTTAGTCAAATACGAGAGAATGCAATATAATACAAAACGTGAGACTTGGCAATGTTACCCTCAGGACAAGATTGCTGGGATACACTAACACTCTGTTATCACTGTAGTCCACTAATGACTACTAGTATATATAGTCTTAGGAAGAGTCCATATTCATGTAAATAGAGAAGGTGCCCCAACAATAGGTTATTACAAAAAAAGGTTTTTGACTTGAACTTTGAGAGATAATATGTTGTTGATCATAAGTTCAAAATTATATCAAAATAAAATGCTGTTTTGTGGCTGCATCAAATAGAGTTACACTGACTTCCTTATTCTCCTTTGATTTCACAGCATATCTATTATTGTATATCTATTGTATTTTTATTCTTTGATTTTGTTGTATTTTAATCCTGATAGATACCTAAGAATAATTTTCAAGACAATTTTTCAGTGTGGCAGTGTGTATCTACAAACTGCAATATGCTATTTAAAAAAACAAAAACAAAAGTTCTTTTAATAATTAATGATAATTATTGAAACATTTTTATATATGTTTAAATTTCATCTCTTTAAATGATTAAATTTAGATGTAATGGTCAACTAGTGGCAGGACTGCAAAATAAACTCTAATCTATTTGCCTGCTCTAAATGATCATAAGAGAATTTAAAATGAGGCCAATAAAAATATTTTATATGCAACTGAATGCAATGGCAATTTTTTATATTACAGCATTAACTATAACTCATCAAAATGTTTAGAAGATTCTGGCTATCTTAACATTTTATTACAAGTATTTTAATCACAATCTATATTTAAATGATATTTTAATTCATTGGAATATTTTCCAATTTTTTTATCATTCATCAATGGGGGACATATAATGAGGAAGAAATCCTTGGAGAAATTGCTACTCCCAAGACTTATTGAAGATAAGAAAATCAGAGAAAAGCAGTGAAGAATGTGCATGAGAAGATGAGAAGTTTTTGTAAATGGCTGGAGTAACAAGTAGGAGGAGATGTTTCATCACTGTTGACTCATCACAACTGACTCAAGACAACAAACTCACCACAGGTTAACTAGTATCGGCTAACATAGTATGCACATCTCTTAGATTGAGTTTGAGTCATAGATATTTTGAAAGTTTGGCTGTTTGTTTTAGTGATTTATTAATTACAAGAGCATATTTGTATGACTGATGTTTAATTTTTAAACTTTTCATCAAATTTCCTCAATAAATTAATTTTATTAAAATTTTTAAAAGTTGGGAAAATTTTTCATAGTTTCATCTTTGAATCGGTGGTGTTGAGTTGACAGTATTGAGTGATCCTGCACCCAGTCACAAGTAACATAAAAAAGACAGAAGGGTCATTAAAAATGTATTGCTTACAGCAATAAAAACAGGAAGCTGTAGAGAGCCATGATCACCAATATCATGAAGGGGCACAGTACAAAGAAAAATTGAGAATTTTAACTTATTACAGAATAAATGCATAACTATTAATATCATAAGAAATCAATAACAAATTCTTTTCATATTACCAGACTATGTGGTGAGTCTTTTCAGGATGTTGGTGATCATGGCTCTCCACAGATTCCTATTCCTTGTGGCTCTTAGTAGTCTTTCTTCCTTTGCTAAGCCTCCTGTATAAAAATTGTTTATAGTTTTTTCTCATCCCAGGCACTTGCAGGCAATTCTTTAGCCATTTTAATAGTGTTTGGGATGATAAAAATAATGGACAATTTTTATATTCCTTAACACCAACAAAATGGAAAAATGTTATGATGATTGAAAAATTTAACAAAAATGAATTAAAGCTTCCTTGTTGGCTATATTTAATGAAAGATGTTTGCTTAGGCCTGTTTGAAAGAAAGGCCCAAATATACATTAATTTTCCATATATATATATATCACAGGTATTCATTTTTGAACCCAGGTCAAAAATACCAGACAGCCCTTTCATGGAGATTCTGGAAAATGAAGGAAGAAGGGCTGTACCCTGTAATTAGCTAGAAACTAATAGGTTCAGCCCGTATCCCGAGGAATTTTCGTGATAGGTGCTGTCTGTGTCTGCTAGAAAAAATTCTAATATTAAAGTACCCTTACCAGCACCTACTCCTGAATTTTAGAAAGGAATTAATTAGTAAGTGCCGTCATAAAGCAAGTTTTGTGAACATTTAAATTTTAAATTTTAATTTTTAGTTTTTAGGATATTAAATATAAATTTAATGGTTTTTAATAAATTAATTTAATTTTAAATAGTATTTTAACCCCTCTGCCTTCCTCTCCCAATCTCCTTTGATTGTCTACCTTTATAAAATATGAATTCTTTTACTAATTTAACCCCCAATTTCCTCTGCTAGTATATATATATCTTTTTCACATCATAAATTTTTATAAAAAATGTTTTTAAAAATTAATTTTTAGAAAATTTTTTAATTATAATTTTCTTTAATCTTTAGTTTTATTTTTATTTAGTTTATCTATACCTAGAGGTATCTTTAATTAGATTAATTAACTTTATTTAAATCTTATATCTACTTTTTCCCCTAAATATGCTTTTTCTAAAAAGTTTTTTTTCTAATACTTTAACCCATTTATAAAGTTAGTTTTGTTTGACACATATCGAGTGTCTCTAATATATGAATTTTTTTCTTTTCTTTTCTTTTCTTTTCCTTTCTTTCCTTTTCTTTATCTTTCTTACCTCCCACCTCCATTCTATTTCAATTTTTTTTTTTTTTTTTTAATCATATCACCCCGAGCAGGGCAGTAATGCCACTGATGTTTAGGGGGCTACGTAAGAGTGAAAAGATTGGAAAAGAGAAAGCCGGAAACCAATTAATTTTTCTTATTAATATGGCTTTACATTTGAATTAACTCATTTTAGGTGTTATTTGACAATGTGTGGGCCATTTTACCCTCTGGTTTTCTTCATATGTCAGTTGTACTTCATAATTTTATTGAGACTTTGAACTGAACATTTTATTTAATCCAGATTGAATAGATTTTTTCTGTTTAACCCAATTCTCAATTTAACACCACTTCTTATTCCTTTCCTTTAACCCCTTCCCTTTGTAAAGCTAGACAAAGCCAAATTTTCCATTTTTTCACTTACAACTCTATCTAAAAGTAAAATCTAAAAATAGACATTATTTGCTTCCGAATTTTTTGTGGCATAAATTTCTCAAATCTTAACAGTCATTTTTTATTTCTTTTTTATTTAATTTTTTATTTCTCTTTTTTATTTTATTTTCATTTTGAAATATGTACTGTTGCTGATGAGATGTGAAATCTCTCTTAGGAATTTCATGTTGAAATGATCATTTAACAATTTTGAATATTGAAAATTTAATTTATTTTATATATATATATATATATATATATATATATATATATATATATATATATATTGTGTATTTGGGCAGCAATCTCTCTTTTGTGCAGGTTTCATTGAAAATAACAGACAAGGTACTATCATTAAGTTTTTGTATAATTTTCTGTGTTCTTATGATTTTTTCTTTTCAAAACTCTAATTACATAAGAAGGTCTTGTTTTGCCAAGAGCTTTTTCGCCATTATCAAGGATGAATTTTGTTTTACTTGTAACTAAATATATGTAAAGTTTATGTATATATGTGTATGCTATGTTCTGTTACCATGTTCATAATTGATATTATTAAGTATAGGATTTCTCATTTTTATTAGTAATGCTTCTATTATTTTTAATTATCTTTTGTATATGGATGATGCTAATATGCATATATTATCAACAAGTATGTCACGGATAGGTCCTGATAGATCTCCATTTGTGTTTAAATGAGATTAGATAGAACTATGGTCTGAGAAGTGCAGTGTCAATCTTCTTGTCAATTTTGTGAGGTGTGTGATCAATGTAACAATTTATAAATTTGGATTATTGAGGAACACAGTTCATCAAAGGACATATAAATTTGTAAATGACACTGGCTCTCTGCAGTTTAGATATTACAAGTGAATTATTATTATTGACAATGAGATTGGCAGTTTTGAATTTTTGTTTTAAATAATTGTTATATCCCAGGAAGGAATAACGGAAAAGAATAGTGTAAGAATAATACTTAACTCTGAAGAGAGATTAGAAGAGATTTATTATACAACAGTACAATAAACCAATAGACATACAAGAACAATCAACATATAGTAACAGGAATAACAATCAAGTAAAAAATGTCTCCACCTATGATGTATGCTTCCATCTAGTGACATATGCTGACATATGCCCCTAGTCACAGTCTTTTATAGACTAGACCATATCCATTACGCAGTAGGATAGGATGTTCCTCTACAACAATAATCAATTTCATTTTCTTGTTTAAGTTTTGAGTTGTATAGTTTTTGGATGATGCCATGAAGTGAAGATTCGTCTTGTTTATAATTACTATGCATTAGGTTTTTGTAAAAAATATTAATGTTATTTTTTATATGCACATTTGTAGTTGCTATTAGTTACATTATGAAGAAAAAGTCTGATATAAAATCAAGTAAATGATTTGGAAAGCCATTGTTAACAAGTGTTTGTTTCAAATTGTGGAATTCTTTGAGGAAAAGTGGGCAAGAAGATGAAGAAATTTTTAGTAAGATAAGACAAGAAAAGGTAAAGGTTAAGAGAGGTTAACAAATATAATTAATGTAATTAATTATACATTATTCAAGAATAAAGAAATGGAAATAATTATCAAGCAGAAATTTAAATTTGGATTATATTTAAGAGAGGGTTTATAACTAGATTTTAAAATTTGGATTCATGACAACATCTACTTTCTTTCTTTTCTTAAGTTTAAAAGCAGATTTTGCTTAAGATATTTTATTATTTGAAATTTTCAACTAAACATAGATTGCATCTATCATAAAGGTTATTGAGGGTGTGGGCCAAACCTATTAGTTTCAAACTCACTATAGGGTTGAGTCCGTCTTTGTTCATTTCTCAAAATCTTTGAGAAAGAAACATCTGGAATTTTAGATTGGGGTTGGAAAAGGAGTGTTTATGGGAGTAGTAACATTGTTTAAATTCTTCAGCTGAAATTCTAATCTAAACTTGATAATCCTTTTTTTTTATTTATTGGCTTGCTAGATTACTTACATTTGCCTTCCACCAAACAGCTGTATTTCTATTAAACATTTTGTGTGTAGGGGATTATTGGTATGGAACTGCTTGCTTACTAATTTCAGAAAATATTTTTCTATATTGATTTTAGATGCAGAATGAGGGTCGAATCATATTACTTTCCTTCTTCTACATCTATTTATCACATTAGACGGCTCAAAATTAACAACTGTTTTTCATATAACTAATCTATTCTTGAAGCTGCTTTCCTGAGGATTTTATGATATAGTTTTTATTTTCAATGAAAATTTTGAGGCTGGGAGATAGTTGGTTAATCCTAGTGTTAACAATGTTGGGTATTTGTTTTATAATATTAGGGTAGTTGAAATTAATATTAATATTGTTAGCGGTATCATTTTCTTTGAGTTAAGGTTGGTAGGAAACGTCATTCCTTTTGTCTTCATTTCTCTTTCTTTTCTCTACACTTTCTCTTTTCCATTTTATTTATTTATTTATTTTTTTTTTTTTGCTACACTTACTTTCATCATCTTTACTCACACACACACTCAAGTTGTATTTTTCATAATATTTAAGATTGCTGGTGAAGCAAATTCCATTCGCCAAAATGGCCATATGATCTCGGGAAGTTTTAATTTTTTTATATGTAAAATATTTATATATATATGTTGGCAAATTATTTTGTGAAATTCAGCTTCTAATATCTATCCTTATGAAAAGTATTGATAATGACTTATGTTTCTATCTTTTTACATTTGTAACACTAGTGACTTAAAATATTTTCTTAACAGAATAATAAGAAAAGAATGTGAATCATCCAAATCCACATTCCTTTCTAATTATTCTTTTAATTTTTTTCAAATCTTTTTTGTGGCATTCTTAATGAAATTTGTCTCTTGTTCTTATCTTGCTAATGTTTTCCATTTCTTTTCTGAATATTTTATGATTTAGGGGATATATGGTTTTATTATGCAAAGTTCAACATAATTTTTATTTATATATAGATCTAAAAGATATAGGCAATAAAAAAATATTAGCACAATATCCTGTGTACTTAAATAAATTATTATCCAATTATTTTTCCTGATAATATGGGCTTCTCTTTCATATTCCATAAACATCATCAGTCATTTATCCATTGATTTCTGTAAACTTTTATACTGTTTTGATCTTAAAATTCCTTGCAGTAGTTTTTTTTTTTTTATTGCTGCCCAAAGATATTTGCTTGAATAATATTTTCCACTCATATACATCTCTTTTAATGATGGATCACAATTTAGAGAGGCTGGAAGGCACTTCTATTTATTTGGTGCCTTTGAAAGCATTCTTGGTAGTTAGTTTTGTAGAATGTGAAAGTGCATTGTCTTGCATGAAGATATTGCAAAATCACTTTTCATGTATTTCTTTGTCCATGTTATGTCTTTTTGATTTTACTTAAAGGTTTAATTTTATTTGGTCTAATCTAACCAACATTCTTCATGCCCTGCTTCTATCTTTTTATGTTTGTAACACTAGTGACTTAAAATATTTTCTTGCTAGACAATCCATGTAGAAATGTATATTCTTATTATTCTTTTACTTTTTAAATCTCTTTTGTGCCATTCTTAAGCAATTTGCTTTTTGTTCTTTTCTTGCTAACGTTTTTTATTCCTTTTCTGAATATTCAATGCTTGCTGTACAATAATTTCATAATGTCCAATGTTGTATTCCCATCTTCCAATAAATTTACAATATCTTTTTTTCCCTTTTTAGGTTATTTCTATGACAATCTTTATACATATCAGAAATTTTTAAATTTTGTATATTTTATTACATCAGAAATTAAGTTATGGCTCAATCGTTAATTTTTAAAAATTGCTCAAAATATTTTCTTGCCTTGAGTTCAGCTAACTTACATTAAGTATCTATTTAAAAAAAAATTAGATTGAATATTCTAGATGTAAATATTAAAATAAAATACATTTTTTAAAATTATTTTTAAATAAAAATATAGTTATGTAAATTTAGATATTAGAAGTTTCTCCAATAATTAAGAATAATTAAGAAATTATCAAAAATACATATATCCATTTGAAAAATTCATCCACTTTTATTATGAGACATTTAGGTACATACAAATAACTTGTTCACGTACATGAATATATGAATACATATTTACAAGCAGATATTGTCTCTAACTTTGAGTTATTACCATTTCAAATATTGTTCAGACAAGTGTACCTATTTTTTATACTTGATATTGGTAAATGTAACTTTGGTTCAGTGGGAAATGATGTGGTAACAATATCAAGCATGCAAAGAAGAGGTTCAAATAGTTCAAATGTCCAACCAGCATTTCAAAAGAAGATTATATGTTTTATGTGCCTGTGTGTGTATGCATAATCCCCACAAATATTTGCACTTTCATGTTTATACATTAGCCTCAGTATATATACATATGTATATAGACATACACACGCACTCATATATATATATATTTATATATTAAACAAATATATATACATAAAATATTTATAGATATATATATATTATATATATATATATACATATATAATAATAAATGTATTATATAGAATATATAATATATATATTATTATAATATATATTATATTATTATTGATATATATATATATATATGTATGTATGTATATGTATATATATGAATGTATATATGCATGTATGTATGTATACTAAGGTATGCACATGGGAAAAATAAGCATTGACAGTATCAAGCACAAATACATTCACACCAATAAAAATGAAGACAGTTAAAATGCTAAGAGTGTTGATGTTCTTGTTAAAAGTGTTGATGTTCTTGTAGTGTCCAAAATCTAAGAATAGTCAACAGAATAACATTTAAGTTGGACATTTTGATGATAATCTGAAGTTGATCCATTTGCAAAGAAAATTATCTTGTTGCCAAAGCAAATTGCAGAGAAAGAAGAGAAGTTTGAAATGATGAAAATGACAATGAATGCCTTGGATGCTGCCTATCTTTATAAGCATTTCATGATTAAGTAGAAAACGGAAAAGTATATATGTGCAGGCAGGGGTGAGAGAAAGAATGACAAAGAGGGAAATATACGTATATATATATATATATATATATATATATATATATATGCAGTAACACACACACACACACACACACACACACATACACATATATATATATTTATATATATATATATATTCAGCCACTGCCAAAACCTTAAAATTCCTCTTTTCTTTCCTTGAGGAATTAAGTTCTTGCCAAGAAACCTGGAAACATTTACATTACCAAATAGAAAAATAATGAAAGGTAAATTAGTTGAAATTTCTCTGGTGAAAAAGAGCTTGTAGAATTATCTATATTGAACTTTGCTTAGTATTTTAAAATGTTAGCATCAGTTTTCTTCAAATTTAGTTCAGATTTAGAGAACTTTCATATCTAAAAATTCAAAGTTATTAAAACCTTTTATGGTTATTAGTGTGTAAATAAATTTTCATTTTTACAGATTTTGATTCCTAAACATATTTCATCTACACCTCTACAGATTATCTATGATTATGTAATGGATATCAGTTCGAATGAGAAATTGAAGATCCAAGTTCAAATTTCAGCCGAATTCATTTCATTCACTTAGTAACAAACACCCTTGGGAAAGGTATTAATCTATTTCTTCTCTCTCCAGCTATGGGTTTAATAGCAGGACAGATTAGGTTCTATAGCCTTGCTTGGCAATAAGTCTACTGCAGAAAGAAATGGCAACCTCCTGCCTAATCAGTCATATCTTGAAAGAGGCATGATTGCCTAAGTCTGTATCAGGTATTGCATTTAACTGACTGATACAAAGAAACATTTTTACTGATACCGAATACCGAGCCTTCACTTTACTATCTTTAGGGGAATTGTGGATCTGATTTACTCTGGCATATTACTTGATGACTATAATATAATTGGATTTTGAAAATAGAATTAACCTCTATTCAAAAGATTCTTAGCAAATTAATATGTTCTGTTTCATTAGAGTAGCACAACAATTTTTAAAATGATTAGAGTGCACCATTGAGTTTGGTTAGAATGTACAAGATCTACTGATATCAAGTGGCTATCAGTAGAACCATGGTTTGAAATCTCTTGTAAGTGCATGAATAAGAATTCTGAGTCACAAAGATTACCAAGAAACGAAAGGAAAGGAAGCGCAAGAAAAGGGTATGTGATTTTATTTAATAAATGATTAACATAGAAAAACTTTAACAACACATAATTTACCAATACAAAAGTAAGATGATTATTGTTAACCACTAAGGTAATTAATGTGACTGATTTTGGGAAGCAAGCATTTATAATAGACCTTTAGCTAGAAGTTCAGTGTTGCACCATCAAGCTATACTTGCTCATATTTATTTTGTCATAATTTTCACCTTGAAAAGCCAAACTAATTAAACAGAAATTAATAATGGAAATTCTAATAGAGAAAAGCCATAGAGTTTATAAAAATGAACAAAAATTTCATCATTAAAAATATTATTTTCTTGAAAATCTATAATATTAATTAGATTTTCTGAAAGAAAAGTTGAGCTGTCATGTTTTCTATCTTTTTTGTCTTCAATAATGTAAAATATTAACATTAGACTTAATCATTAATTAGATAATTAAATTACTTATTGATATTCCCCTATTGAAATATTTCTCATTGAAATGATCCCTTAAGCTTAGGTCTTTTATACTACCACAAAACTTAGTCGCTTTCACTCAATTACCTCCCTTTGACATATAACAAATCCAGATTCCATCTGTTTCCTGTTAACAATATTCAAATGAAAATTTAATTTGTTTGTTATAATTAAAAATCAAGTGATTATAAATATATTTAAATATTAAATCAAGGTACTAAATCATCTCTGTAACTGTTAATAACATTTGTGCCTTTATACTTTAAATTCTTGACATTGAGAAAAATTTTCAAGTCTTTAGAATTAAAAAAACCCTTTAGTTTATATTTATGTTTTTGTAAGAAAGCATTTGATTTTTTAATAATTCATCAGTTTTGATTAAAAAAAAGCATATTGAGCTATATGTACTTTTGCTTATTAAGAATATAATTCAGTTCTTGAAAAAAACTGAATTGGCTCTGCATGATACTTTGATTAGGTATATAGAATTTTACAAGTATTTGATTAGATCTTGTTCAAGTTATTTATAATATGAGAAACTATTCCCACATTTGTAAATGTTATGTCAAATATAAGAGAACATTAGTATGATAATTGATTCAAACTGATATATACTTGGTTCTTGTCACAAGCTCACTATAGAAGTCAGTCTGGGACTAAACTTCTAGTCTAACACAACATTTCTGACATTTTCTGTTAGATGAGACTTAAGATTTAATTTGACCAAGGCACTGGCAACTTCAGATGTGTTTCTATATTTGACTGATTGAGTCAAGGAAATAAGATATTTTTCCTGACTCGAGAATAAACTTTCATTTCTTCAGTAGGTTTCAGCGTTTTTGATTAGGAATGCAGATACCTTTAAGTTTCTAATAAAGAGGCTGCAATAATTACTCTTTTATAAAGAAGAATCCACACAGGAATCCTTATTCTAACCAACCCTTATATTAGATATTTTTAATATTTTTGCCAGTTGCATAATTTAGATTGTGAGTATTTCTTTAGTTAAAATATTTTAAACTTTTTAAAAAATTTTAACCATCACTTTTATTCCAACCACCCTATTTTTTTTTTTTTTTTTTGCTAGGACTTTTCTCTCTTCAAACTACTGGCAGTTTTTGTTTTCATCTAAAGAATTAAGTCAGTCTTTTGGACGCTGTTTTATAAAATTCTGATGACTATCTATTCACTCCCCTAAAACCTGATGGCTTATGAAACAAACTCAAATCCACTTGTTGCTTCCTTGTGGTATCGATTGAGGAAACTAAAAAAAAAAAGTTATGAAAAAGATTATATTTTCCGGAATTATTTTTCAACAATTTAGTTTTTTTATGTTTTTTTTTATGAATGCTACTATAATTATATAAGTGTTTGTTTCTTTGTAATTTTTGGAATTCACACATTTCCTTGGCTTCTTTTTCAATATCTTCCTCATTATTTCATTTGTCTTCTCTATAGGATCAGTTATTCTACTAAAAACAAATGAGATAAACATAAGAGTAAATGTAAATGATTGATGTGCAGCTATAATGAAGAAAGATGAAACCTGGTAAGATGCTAATAATCTGGCATTGTCTTTTGGAATTTGGTCAGAATATTGATTTGCATTTGAAATGCATAAGTGCAAAATGTCCAATGCTAATAATAAATTATCAGATGTAGCCTTAACTCAGAATAATCTCTTCTATATGGCAACTCACTGATATTTGATGACAGCCACTGTTTTTTAAAAATTAACATAGCTTTTGCAAAGTAAATCTTTATTCAATATTTTCAAGTGTGCTGAACTTGTTAGTAAAAGAGTGTCTGATAATGTGCCAAATTGAGTCATTTTGTACTGATCTGTCTTTTAACTTTTGTCATGATGCCAAACACTATAGGAGAATATAGACTTTGAGAGTTGTATTAGTTCTTTACCAGAAATAAGGCTAAATTACATGAATTGTATAGCTTGGCAAAGACTAAAAATTTCAAAAGAACCAAATTTTGATATATTTCCCAAATGAAATAGGATTAAATACTGACACTCCCATTTTACCCAATCAACATCACATGTAAATTACCATCAATTTATATTTAGCTCAATTCAAAATAAGACAGCATCTAACATTTTCTAAGTGAATATAGTCTGGGATTAAAAAAAAAAAGAAAATTCAAAATTTCTTGCTGTCTTTCTGACTTACTCTTAATAATGTTGTTCAATATGTGTGTATGTATATACAATACATGCATGCATGTTTGTTCCTTTATATGTGTATATATTATATTAGATATTAAAATGCAAATCAATGTTTTTGAAATAAAATTGATATTGATAAATCATTCCTAAAATGAGGAATGAATTTTTTAAAGGATTTGTTTTAGATATAAAAATCTACCAGTGATGATGCTTGACTGATGTTCTCTATAATGAACATTTTTCATTCTTTACTAGTTTCCTTAAAAATATTAGAAATAAGTTTTAATCAAAATGTTTTAAACAGTTTTCTTTCTTAAGATTCTATCTTTTTGAAAAATGTCTATTCTCTCATTTTGACTTCAAACATATGCATTTCTATAGATTGCTCATTTGGGTTAACTGGTTTTATCAAATATATATTTACATGATAAATATTTCATATGAATTTCAGTTGATCATATCCATTTTATTAGAAATATTTACAATCAGTTATTTGGTCATACAGGAAAAACTCAAGGATGCTGATCATATATATATATATATATATATACCTATAAAATTGTATTGTTATTGACATTTTTTTTTAATTACAAATCTATAATGATTTTTATGGGTTATAAGAAAAGGTTATAAGAAAGATATAACCTCAAAAGTGAAGATATTGTCAAGTTATTGAGTAATAAGAACACAGCTTTGTAAAGTGCAAAGAGAAAATGGACTAAAGATCAAAGGATAACACCCCACCACCCCACAACCTCTCAAAAAATTGAAAATATTACCGAGAGAAGAACAAGAAAAAAATTTAAAGAATGCTACAAGGGTAATTAAAGAAAAATTTAAAAAATGTAGGAAGCAACAAAAAACGGATTGAACAGCAAGAAGGAAAAAAAGTTATATATATATATATATATATATATATATATATATGGATAGATAGATAGATAGATAGATAGATAGATAGATAGATATAGATATATATTGATTGTTTAATACTTAGTTTTTGGTCCTAATAAGGTTAGACCAGTACACATTTGTATTAAAAAGTTTCCTATACAATTATATTGTAGAACTTTTGAATATTTTTCTTTTATAAACGAGTTATTTCACTACCTTGGTTTCCACCATGAATGGTTTCTTCAGGCGATTGTGATCACCTGAAGAAACCACTCATGGTGGAAACCAAGGTAGCAAAATAACTCATTTATAAAAGATAAAAAAAAAAAAAAAAAATATATATATATATATATATATATATATATATATATATATATATATATAAAAATATTATATATAATTTTGTAGGCTGGTATTCTTGGCAGTAAAATGCCAAGGATTACATATATAATGATAAAATAATTTCTTCATGTACATATTGTATTAATCAAATATATACTTCTATGCACTATATTTTTGGAATTTATTGTTTATATCAGCAGTTCCTGGTAGTTTAAATTGGAGATTCTTTCACTCCAATATTCTAGTACTCTCTGGTTTTCAGCAATACACTTGTTTGAATTTTCTTGACTATTCCTTTACTTTTCCTATTATTCCATCATTTTTCATGGACTGTTTCCACGGCTTTGCTAACATGACATTTATTATTTTTTAGCTCACAGGAAAGGTCCTGGTAGCTTTTCAATTTCTCGGTCTCTTTCACATTCACAGGCACATTCATAATCTGGCAGGACCCTTTTCCTTTATAACTATCAGATACCATGATCTTGCTTGAATGAGATCTTCAATATGAATGTGAAAGATTTTTCTTATCCTCCTGAAATATTCTTTTCCTACCTTCTTTCATTTCATACTATTTCAGTGAGTTGGATTGAAGCAATCACATCTATTTTTAACAGTCCTGCATGGCCAATATCCTCATTGTCTTGTTATCCAGTATGTATGTCAATTCATAACACTACATTTGAACATTTTTATAAATAACTATTTGGAAGGTGAAGTGTCCACATGTATCACATGACTTGATTTGTAAATAAACAGATGCACACTGGTTTAACATAAATGTGAGGAATAAAAAAGTATGTATAATAAAAACAAACTTATTACTTTGAAAAAGACTACACCTCTTTTGAACAGTTTCTCCAAATTTTCACACAACGTGTTAACTATGGAACAATAAAATTTCTTTTACTGTTTTTAAATACAAATCAAAAATGTGTAATTAATAATAAAGTTGATAATATTGTTATCTCATCATTTTGTATTATGAAATTCTTTTATAAGAAAGTCAATGGGTTTGTGGGTTGTCTAGTATACAAAATGTGTTTATTAATCAATATCTTAGCAAAAATTATTCATCCTTCTCAATTTGTCATAAAGCCATTTTTATTTCTCATCTACATATTTAAATTGCAATGTGTATCCATCCATATATATATATATATTGAGTAGGAACCAAAATTTATAGCATTTTTCAATAGGTGGTGTTTGTAATTTGCAGTGGGCACTTAACTGAAAGGGGCACTAATTTTATTTAAAAAATACAATTTTTAACCATTTTCATTTATTATTTACACAACAATAAGAACTGCAGTATAAAGACAACAAGAATAACCTGTCACATTTAACACAAATATTATTTTGTTGAATTGTTCAAAGTACTTCAATATCAATATCTTCCTCATCCTTAGCATCCCCATCTATGTCAGAGTTAATCACTTGTTACGTTTTTTAATGGATTTCTATCATCTTCTGCATCATTGAGCACCTTCATTTGTAAAATTAAAATGTCTTTTCTCACAAGACATGGATCACCACACTTGGAACTGTGAATCAGGTCATCTTTCCAATCCATCAATGTGGAGGTTAAACAAAACTTAAACAACTTAAACAAACTTTCTATTAAATCTTTTCGTGGTGAGGTCCATGCTTCTAAAATCTACTCTATGACACATTTTTGAGAAAATGCTTTTAAATTAACTTCCTCTGTCTCAGTATGTATACTTTCTTCTGCTAATCACTGAATTGAGGCTAGATGGACATATTTCGATAGAGATTTTCAAATTGATGGATCAATTTATTGAAGCCAATAGCAGCAATCATCTCAAAGTGACAGTTGTCAAGAAACCTAAAAGGGAAATGGTGCTTTTGGTTCCACTGATGTACGCAATGATGACTACCAATAAAGAAAACATGATTATTCTAGACAATGAAATTAAAGCCAAAAAAATGAGAAATACAAACATTTTAAGAATAATTATGAGCTTGTAAATAATTTTCAGAACACATATTTTCATTAAATTAGCTTCTTGTCTTTAAACTCCAAGATCCAAATAAACACTTCTTTTCATTTCTTAAGTATATTTGTTTAGTCACTCTGGAGTACTTATTTGAGAAAGGCACTTATTTTAATTTCCTTGGAGAAAGGGGGTGCTAATTCAAGAGAGGAATTTATTTGAGAGGGGGTACCAAATTGAGCACTTATATTAACTCAAATTTATGATATATATGCTTATTCTGAATGAATTTTAAATTATTCTCATATTAAAAGTAAAAATGAATGAAAATAAGATCTTTTTTCATTGGATACTCTTTTAGTTCCAAAAATAAAATAATACTGTAAAAGTAGCAAAAGACATCTGTGCCATTTATGGAGATGGTGCTATATATGAAAGTACTGCTTGTGGTTTGCTAGATTCGGAAGGAGAAATTTTGATCTGGAAAACTGAATGTTCTTGTAGGCCTGCAGTCATTGAAGATAATCAAATTGAAATACTGATTAAGCATAATTACACAACATGGCACATCACAGAATTAATCTGCATGTCACACATGAATGTTGTAAAGTTTTTGAAAACATTTAGATATGTGAATTGCTATTATTTTTGAGCACCTCACAATTAACAAAACAAAGAATTAATCAGTTCCATTTACATCTGCAATTCTCTTCTCAAATATAACAAAAGTAATCTATTTTGGAAAAAAATACAGTAACAAGAGATGAAAAATGGATTGTTTACAACAATGTGGAATAAAAAAGATCATGGGGGAAAATGAAATGAGCCAACATTAACAACTGCAAAAGCTAGTACACATTCAAAGGTGATACTGTGTATCTGCTGGAATTGGAAGGGCAATGAAGTCTTTCAACACAAAAAAATCAAATACCATTCCCAATTAGACTAGTTAAAGGTAGCAATAGATGAAAAGCATCCAAAATTGGCCAATCAAAAGGGTGTCATCTTCTATTAGGATAATAGTCTTGACAGAAATTGTTACATATGATGCCAAGTTATGAAAAGATGAAATCATGAAGCTTCCGGATAGTGGAACTAAATGGCACATACATGATTGAATAAATCTATATACCTATATCTAAATATTGTCTTTGAAATTTACATAAAAATACTAGGCACTTTTATTCTATATACACAAAAATATATACTCTTTTAAATGCATTTTATATATATGCCCTTTAAAATGCATTTTATATACGCAAAAATATATACCCTTTAAAATGCATTGAATATACTTAAAATGTCTGATGTTTAGTCATTTGATCAGATACTGTAAAGTAGACTGGGCCAAGAACTTTTCAACAGTCCCTTGCATGCATGTATGTGTTCAAATGCATATATGCATTGGTAGGTGTAGTTGTGTGCTAGTGTGTGGTGGGGGTTAAGGAGAGTTGCTGAAGGCTTTATTTGAAAGCTGGCAGGAACTGATTCATTGTCTATTAATCTAAACATGCTACTAAATAATGCATTTGATTCTCAGATCTGAACTTGTTACTGCCTAAAGAAGAGCAGTTCACATAATTGCTTGACCAGCAGCAATGTCCAAACTGATTGGGATAAAGATAGACAGGCATGGATAAGAATTGAAATGAGAAACAAAACTTGTCAAGACAACATTTCAAGATCATTACAATTAGAAGTTGACTATTATAGAAATTTCAATTGATATATTTATGAATGCAGCACATAGTACATACAGCAGTTAATAACAAATTCATTCACCACTCACACAGAATCAATCTCTCTCTCTCTCTCTCTCTCTATATATATATATATATACTGTGTCATATTTTATTATGCAAGTTACTTTTTTCATAATAAAATTTATATTAGCCAATTGATGAGTGGGATACATTTATACTTATATGATAAATATATCATAGGAATTTCAGACAATAATATCTGTTTTTATAAGAAATATTCACAATAATTTATTTGGTGGTCTGAAATTTTTGTTAGATTATCTATCATATCAAAACAAATATATAAAATAGTATAGTTACTGATATTAATCTTTTTTGCTTTCAAATAAGTAAAGATTGCTATAGATGAAAGAAAAATATAACCTAAAGAAAAAGAAGAAAAATTGTAAATTTATTGACTGATTGGAATACAACATTGGAAATTGCAAAAACATTGAACAGTAATCATAGCACAATCAGAAGAGAAACTGAACACATAAGAACAAGAGACTTTACTTTAAAAACTGACTTTAAAAATGACTGGTTAAATTAAAAGGGATTAAGTAAGAAAAGGGATGGATCATCAAGAAAAAGAAAATAAAGAAAAAATATGCAAACCGTCAGTTAATAACATAAAAGCAACTAAACTACTACCTTTAAATGCCACAAAGAGAACAATCTAAAAAGAAATACTGGAAAGTGATTTCTCAATAGCAATTACATAGCTGAGTTAGAGGGTTGGGTCTTTCATGGAAATAATCAAACAACACAATAGGGAGGTAGAGTAATGTTTTGGATTTAGATTAGTATTGTAGGCAGTAAAATTACAGGTTCCTTCAAAGTTGATGATTATAAAATGAGTGCAAAGCTAAACAATATCTTCATGCAAAACAATACACTTTCACATTCTACAAAACTGACTACTACCCTTTTTGTCAAAAATGTTTATAAAGGCACCAAATTAACAGAATTGCTTTCCAGCCTCTCTAGCTATTAATATAATAAAAATCATGGCCCATCACTATAAGAGATGAGTAAAAACTACTATTTAAGCAAATATCTTTAGGTAGCAATAAAAAAAAAATGCTGCAAATAATTTTAAAGATAATGACTAATATAAATTTTTGAAGATCAAAGTTCACTAAAAGATAATAAATCAGAAGAGAGATGCACAAGAAAAATATAGCTAGCCATTATAAAATGATGAGACCTTGTTGCCAATCTAGTACTGTACTTAAATTCATCAAGTCTCGGTACCATAGAGGAAAGTTCATCAGAACAATTACTATGAAAGTATTCATAGAAACAAACAGGAAAGTTACATTACATCAATGAGAAGGCAATTGAAACTGAGATGCCAGGTCAGGACCAGTAACATTGCATATTCTTCTTTGAATTTTATCAGGGATCTCTCACTATATAGCATGAATGCCAGACGATATTTGGCTGCAATATTCAAAGCAATGAAAAAAGTAGATTTATAAATATCTAAGATAGATTCAGGTGAGAAAAATTCTCTAGTACGACACAACGAGCCAACTTTTCTAGCAGCTAAGGTAGCTATTGATTCAATATAATCTTTTGACTTCATGTTAGTGGAAAACATTAATCTGAGAAGACACTATGAGTCACTCCCTTGGAGGTTAGCAGAAATAAAGTAGAAATGGTTCTCTCAGATGTTTAATACAGAACAGTTTTGTTTTGGAGGTGCTAAAATTAACAAACTGTTCCTTGTCTCACTTAACAACAGATTGCATATGTTTTTTGAGATCAGCTGTCAAATCAATCAGACTTACTATTAAGACAGGAGTAAATATTTATGCCTCAGCATAGTTGTGAACTGATGCTATCAGAAAGGTTGTTTATGAAAATTAAGAACAGTGTAGGATAGAGGCCTGGTAACGCCTGAATTAATGGGAAAAGATTTAGAAGAGTAACTGCTTAAGACAATTTTCATTTTGCATTTTGATAAGACAGATTGAATCAGTTAAAAAATTCAGCAAGAAATACCACAACTTTTTAACTTGTGAAGAAGACCAGTATGCCAAACCCTATCAAATATCTTTGAGATATCCAAAGCTACAGCCCAAGCTTCACCATTCTTATCTAATGCTTAATAGATACTTTCAGCAATAATCAGTTACATCAATAGTTGACCTAGATATGACACTATGACTGGAGTGAAAGGTTTATATTTCTAAAGAAAGAAAATATTTCATGTTCAAATAATGTGATATCATGAATTTTCTGGTTTGTGTCACTTATAGAGTATAATGTGAGAGATAAAATTATAGAAATTTGTCTTAAGAAATCTCAGAAGATTGTTAAAGTGAAACATGTTAAAGACACTTTTTTCTACCTGTCATATACTTATTCTATTCATTGTGATTTAAGCATTAGTCTTCAGTCATGCATTGAGTTCTCTCTTCTCATGTCTATACACTACGTATATATAACATTAAAATCTCCTCCTCTCTCAGCAGATAGATATATATATATATATATATATATATATATATATATATATATATATGATTATTTATGGTCTCACACCCTGATTGAGCACTCTGGAGGAATGGTAGACTTTAAAAAAACAGTATCTACTCCAGCATCTACGCATCGCACATTCAGTAATGAATTAGAGCACTCTGGCCACTAGTATATGATATATCATACACTAAAAGTCTGCCTCTTTTTACCGAGTGCCCATAGCTCAGAGGTAGAATCGCTGACTGCCGCCAATTCAGTCGGGTTTCAATCCTGGGTTAAAAGCAATCGAAGTCTAACCATACTGATGAGCTGTGATACAGTGAAACAGATCTGTCTGCAGATGACTATATATATATATATATATATATATATATATATATATATATGCTCCTTATATTTCATAAAAAGTGGTGACAAAGATATTCTTTGTATATTTTTTATGTTTTTACTTTGACAACATGTGGGAGCACAATTTTTTTTTAATTTAACAAAATTTTTAGCTACTCCTGCAGTCAATTCATTATCACTACTTAGATCTTTCAGACTGAAACAACCACATGTTCTCTAAATGGTGAGGGCTGTAATATAGGTAAAGAGCATTGTGACATAGGCAAAATGTGAGATCATGTAATCATACACTATTTACCTACCAAACACAGTATCAGCTCTATTAACAAGTTTTTACAAGTTCTTCACTCCAACAAACATCAGAATGAAATGTTAGCGCCCTTGGACAAAAAAATTGAAAAATTGCAAATTTAATCACTAACATTCCTGTTCATGAAACAATTGACATTATTAGAAATAACATTTATTGCTGTTCTTTTTTGCCATTTCTGAAAATGAATCCCATAATATAAAAAACAACAACTTTTTATTAGCATCCACTACATAAGTTCCTTTCCATAATCATCTTGATAATATTTATACACAGACTGATTTTATTTTTAAACTTTATTATGGGCAACTTAGAAAACAAAATATGCAACAAAGTAAATAAATCCACCATTTATGCTAGATATATAGATTAAATCTTCACCCAAAGCAAATCTGAACTATATATAACTTAAAAACATTTTGGAAAAAATTCCATTCTAAAGTTCACTCATGAACTAAATATCAATTTAAAAAAAATCCCATTTTTAGATATACACAATGATTATAACAGCAATAATTTTACCACCTCTCCATCAAACTCTTGCCTTCTAAACAACAACAGTAAATGCTCTGAAAAATATAAAACTGCTGTCATTAATAACCTAAACCAAAGAGCAGAAATGGGTACTCCAATTATATAGCTGACAAGCAAATCAAACTTAAATTTTAAGAATAAAAACCTTAGTCACAAACATAATATTGACAATAAATTTATTAACATATATTACCAAAATCAAATGCCCTGCAATTACGAAAAATATAAAACAGCAATTAAAAAATATCATACATAACACATCACTCAATAAATCCCGGGCCTAACTAATAAAACAATTTTCAGGCTAAATTCAACTTTATTCATCAACATAGTTTCCTTCTAGGGTGATACACTGATTCCAATGCTTTGCAAACTGTTCAATACCTTTTTTATAGAACAATTTGCCTTTGGCCTCAAAATACACCTTAGTTTCCAATATCAGTTCTTCATTGGAGCCAAATCTCTTTTCCTGGAGCATTCTTTTGAGGTCTGCAAAACAGCCAGTAGTTGCTTGGGGACAGATCTGGAGAATAGGATGGATGCAAAAGCAATTTGAGGTGCAATTTTTGTAGTTTTGCCATCATTGCAATCGACTTGTGACACAGTGCTTTGTCTTAATGAAAGATCACTTTCTTTTTCATTTGTGATCATTTTTTGACAATTTTTTCCTTAAAAAATATAACACCAATAATGTTATATAATATTTACTATTCTCAGTGTAACTGATGAACAAATTACCTTGCACATCCCAAAATACAGAGACCAAACAACCTTGCCGGCTGATGTTTGCTTCTTTGGTAGCTTTGGATAGCTTTCACCTGATGCTGTCCACTCACTGACTCCTGATTTGATGCCAGAGTGAAGTGGTGGATCCATGTTTCATCCATTATCACACATTCATGCAAAAACTCCTTCTTGTTGTGTTGAAACAGTTGCAAACAATTCTCTGAAACTTCAACATTGTTTTGATCAACTGTCAGCAATGCAGCACACACTTTGAA